>PVJA010013768.1:36599-48931 GCA_004027025.1 Myocastor coypus | reverse complement strand
AAAAAAAAAAGAATAAAACCAAGCCAAAAAGTTAAAAGAGAACTTGCAAACTTCACTGAACATAGTGAACTGTAGTTCTCACTCTGGACCCTGATGAAATGCTCAACTCTAAAACATGACTTTTAGAAAACAATTTGGGAAACTTGCATAGAGACTGAGTCATAGTTGATAAGGAGGATTTGATATCAGTTTTACCAGGTGTGATAATAGCGTTGGGGTAAGCAAATGCCCTTTTCAATTTTTTTTTTTTTTTGCACATGTCCTTTTTTATGCTAAAGTATTTGGGGATAAAGTGAGTCAGTGTCTAAATTTTTTTTTTTTTTTAAGATACTTCAGCCAGGCAAGGACAAGCACAAGAGCAAGAATGAGAGTATAAATAAAATAGGTATGGTAAAACATGATGGCTGGGTGTGTGCGTGGTTGTGTGTGTGCGCGTGTGTGCTGTGTGTGCTCTGTGTGTGTGTGTGTGTGTGTGTCTAGGCAGGGCTGGAACCCAGGGCCTCACCTATGTTAGGCAAGGGCTCTATCACTGAGCCACCCCCACAGCCCACTTAGTGATTCCTGAAGCTGACTGGTAGTCCATGGATGGTTTTTCATGTAAGTTTGGAATATTCTATAATACAAGTGTTTGGCTTTGCTTCACGCTAATGAGCTCTGGAGACTCTGATGACAGAGGAGCATGGCGAAGGTGCCAGTGGTAATGAGGACCAGAGCCCTGGGGAGAGGCCTGTGCCAGAGCCCGGGCTGTGCGCCCCCTTCTGCTTGCCTCCCTTTCCCCTTCCTGTGTCTTAGCTTCCCCAACATACCCAACAAACTGCAGAATTAACAATGGCTGGGCAGGGGCTGGGGAGATAGCTCCGAGGCACAAGTGCCTGCTGGGCAAGTGCGAGGTCGTGAGTTCGAACCCTGGTCCCACAAAAAACAAAAAAAAAAAACAAAAAAAAACAATGGCTGGGCAGAGCTGCAGAGCCTTTAGGTGTCTGGGGAGCAGGATGGGGGCTGCCCCACTGGGGGACGTGGCTGCACTTCAAACCCCAGGCAGCCGAGAGGCTTCTGTACACACACGAGTGAGGCAATCTGGGCTGGGAAGGCTGACCCAGGAAGGCGTAGGCCCCAGAGGTCAGATAAAGGACTTACCCGGGTCCAGGCCTAGGGAAGTGATAAGGGCTTGTACTGTATGGGGGTGACAGTTGATGACTGTGACATTTGAGATGCATCAAGCGTCAGCGGAGTCCACTGGTGAAATTTATGAAGCTAGCATGACTGAGACATAGCTAGGCACAGAGAGCCCCAGTGACTGGGTAAATGGTGAGGGATTAGGGAGTGGAGTTAATTTTGAAAGTGCAGGATCTGAAGAGAGGACTGAACAACCCTGCGGAGATACTTTAAGCCATCGAATATTCCCCACTGTGGCCATCTTAGGAGGGAAGTGAGGAGACTCAGCATCTGTGGATCCACTGGTGAAATCTTTATTCCCTGTTCCCCTTCTCAAGATAAAGCCTGATGTGGGGCCACGCAGGATGGCTCAGTGGTCTAAAGCACCTGCTTAGGAAAGCTTGGGCGGCTGCAGGGACCGCGGTTCGATCCCCCGTACCACATGCTGCGCCAGCCCTGCCCTCGGGGCAGGCTGAGCCAGCCATAAAAATAAATAAACACACAAAAGTTCTGAAACAAGAAAAATAAATAAATAATTTTTTAAAAATTTAATAAAAAAAGATAAAGCCTGATGAAACTTGAAGGCTGAATTGTGGAAAACAATATAGGAAAATGAGGTGTCAGGCAGAGATGAGGGGGGCCGCTGGGCTTCTCAGCAGGCCCTGAAGAAGTTCTGCTTTGAAATCCTGTTCTCCTGTGCTTTTACTTCCAGTTGTTCTGGGACACCCTCTCCCTGGGAGACAGTCCTTGGGGTGCAGCATGCGTGAGGCCCCATCCGCCCTGAGCTTCCTTGTGTTGCACCACTGTATGGCCCAGAGGGACAGGAGCATCAGACCGAGGAGCTGCGGATGTGGACCAGTTCTACTCCCCATCCCAAGTGCACAGGACAGAACCAGCTCCTCCTGGAGATGGCCTCGGTGGGTGCCAATGATTCCCCCGGTCCATATTCCTCAGAACTGGGGGACTGTTTTTCTGCGATGACTGCTGAATCACTGAGCTAATAAACAAGAGAAAAAAATGGTCACGTGGGGCAAGATTTCAAGAGCAGAGTTACTTCAGTTGCCTGTGGAAATTACACTACATTGTGCAACCAGCCTTTAGGGGTGAAAATGAACATTTGATTTTGATCTGATGGCCTGGCCCATTTGTAAGACATCCGGTTTTCCTCCTTTGGAGTTGCCAATCAGTTGATATAACGAGACCTCGTCGTTTACCACCACATCGACAGAAGCCAAAGGCCTGATGCTTCGCGTTGCCCCAGAAACCACTCATTGCTTCTTCTGTCTGATTGGCTATCTTCAGAGAATGACACCAACAGGCCAGCAAGGCACACAGTGGATTTTTTTCTCCACCGCCTTCCTTCCTGTTAAAGCTCTCTCAAGTTCCGCCCATCTCCACCAACCCACTTCCTTCTCAGAGTCCTGGCCTGCCCAAGGGCAGCCTATTCCTCCACTGCCCTTGCTCTTTTCCTCCCATGGCCACCAGTCCAGGGGTCATGGCCAGGCAGCTGGACACTGGCCAAGATTCTTACCTCACTCTCTGGCCCTGGATAGAGTTGGTATCCCCACAGTGGGTCACCGTGGAAGAAGGCCAGTAGGAACGGCTGGCATTGTGGGTGGAGAGCATGGCCGTAGGAGACCCTGTCTTACAATTGCTTTATTTTTTTATTTTAATTTTTATTTTGTTTCAGAACTTTTGTTTGTTTATTTACTTATTTTTATGGCCAGCTCAGCCTGCCCTGAGGGCAGGGCTGGCGCAGCATGTGGTGCCAGGGATCGAACCATGGTCCCTGCAGCCACCCAAGCTTTCCTAAGCAGGTGCTTTAGACTACTGAGCCATCCTGCCAGGCCTACAATTGCTTTAAATACGGCCTTTTCTTGCAAACCAGCCCTAATTTTGTTAGTATCTGAAGGACAGCTACCCCTGAGCAAACACCTACTACCTTCCAAGTACAGAGCTGAACATTCCATTTAATTCACTGCTTTTTCTCAGTTACTCCCCAGCAAACCTATGAAATGGGTGCTATTGCCTTCCCTTTTTAAACATGAGGAAACACAATTTCCAGAGGTTGAGCAGCCAGCCTGAGGTGACCCAGCAGCCACACAACAGCATGGGCAGATAGGTCCTGCCCAACCTGGTTCCCAGCCCTTGCTCTGAGCCACCCTTACACACTGCTTGAAAGGCAGGGGCTGCTCGTTGTCACCTGCTGACGTGGAGAAGACTATATCCAACAAGAAGCCATTTTAGAGCGAAGCCAGTCACCAGGGATCAGGAGTCAGAGTGCCCCAGAGCCATGGGCACCTGCAATCAGTCATCTGCTGTACCGTATTCTTTCTCAATCCACCCAATGCCAAGCTCCATAGTCACCATGCCTCTGGGCCCACATCCAAGTTGGTTTTGTGGTAGTAGGGTAAAGGTCATGAGTCTGACTCCTGCTACCCCAACATCACAGGCAGAATTCCTATCATTAGCTAGCACTTCTCAAGTGTAGGCCACTGGATGAGAATGAAAATGGTTTAGCACAGCCCTTTAATTATCATTTTAAAGGCAAATAATCCATAAAAGCGCATACCCTACAGATAGATGGTAAAGAAACAGGACCTTCTGCAAACTACCTTTCCATTTGCAATAGCAAAGGCTATGTTTTAGTGAATCCCAATTCCTGTATACTATTCTTGGTATTCTTTGGTTGCCAGGCAAGCACTTATTCCACTGAGCTATTCCCCAACCCTGAATCTTGACTCCTAAAAAGCTAAATTCCAAATGGACTCGTCCCCCAGAAGCTACACTGAATGATGGTAGGTGTGCTCCAACTGAGTGCAGAGATCACGTTCTGTTTTCCTGTTCTGAACTTGTTGCAGTCAAGACAAACCATCTACCTTACCATTAGATATTCCAGAGGCAGAATAAAAACCAAAATGTTCATAACTCAGCACTGTACAGGGCTCAGAAGACAGAAACAAATAGCTAGCTATGGGGGAAAGCTGTAAAAATTGGCCTCTTGCAGCAATGGCTGTGGCCAGTAGGGACTATGAATTAATCAAAAACAGGCTCAAGGAGTAAGAGGCAATCTGCACTGGAAACACAGCTTGGTGTGCCAGGGGGGCTGGGTGCATTCATGGCCATCTGTGGAGCTCTGACGTGAGTGGAGGAGACAGAGCCTGCACCCGCATGGGCAGACGTGGACACAGAACTAACACGCAGGCAAACCACGACATAGATCATGATAAAGGGGAAGAGAGACTTCCTAAAGAGGGCCAGCATGGAGCCCCGAGTTGAACAGCTCAAGTGTAGATGGGAAGAATAATGTGAGTCTGTGTGCAGACGGTGTCCAGCTGCCAGGGTGCCTGATCTCCAGGCTTGTACCCAAGGGAGCCTGGAGATGAGGCCAGCTGTATTTCATGGCACTGCGCTGATGCCCTTTGATCAGTATGGCTCTAACCGCAGCCTATGCCTATTTAATGAACTCACCAACATTTGTGAAGCTGCTACAAGTGACCGGTATTGTGCAAGGCAACAGAACTCCAGCAGCAGTTAACATGTAGTCGTACCTTCAAAGAACTGAGGGTCCAGTCTAGTTGGGGTGACAGAAAGGAAGACGGGTGATTACAGCGTCCTGTCAGAAAGGCTTTGCACAGATCCACCTGAAGGGCCTAGACGTTGCAGGAGGGAGACCAAATTGTCAAGGGCATCAGAGATGGTGGCACCTGAGTCATCTTAAGGGAGGCGAAGAAAAGGGGAGAGGACATTCAGAGAGACAGAATCCAATCTAGGATGGCATTAGACAGAGAGAGAGAGAGAGACATGGCAACTCCAAATTTCAGGTGTGGCAGGGGTATTGAGAAAAACATTTGAAGATACTCGAAGGATCTGGTTTAATTTGAATTTCAAATCAAGGACATGATGGGAAGCATCCTTGGCATGCAAGGTTTTAAGCAGAGCAATAATAGTTGGTGCTTAATCCTGCAGCAGTCACAATGGGCCTAGGGTGAGAAGCCAGAGTAACTCCTAAGGAGACCAGCTGTACAAGGGCTATCCTTTCTCCCAGTCCTCCACCACCCAGCCTCTCCCTTTCCCCTGGTACCTTGAGCTGTGTGCCATACCCACCAAGAATGCTGGAAAGGAGGCTGAGCCCAGTCCTGCAGAAGAACATCAGTGGGCGTGCTGGATGCTTCACATGCATTTCTAGTTCATTCCATTCCCAGCTGTCCCCAAAAGTTAGCCAAGAGACTGAGAAGTGCTTTCTAGAAAGATGTCACTCAAAGTCTTCTAGACATCTCTGACTGACCACTCCAAAGTCTCAGGAGAAAGTCAGGCATGGGGCTGGGAGAGAAAGAGGCTCACTTGGTGGTAGAACATTTGCATAACACTGTGTGAGGCCCTGGGCTCCATCCCCACCCAGCACTCAAAGAAGAAAGCAGTCAGGCACTAGGAGTCAGCACGTTAGTGATCATTTTTACCTTAGCTCAGAACAGTTAAGAATAGGTAGGAAGAATGGAGATAAAGACAAACAGATCACTCAATATGAGCTTTAGCTTCACATTCCATCCTGCTACCAAAAGCACTCCTTTCAGCAGTTATCTCTTTATTATAAGAACTGCAGCCTATTTTATCTTTATTTTTTTCTTTAAAATGGTTAAATGCCCACTTGCAAAAACAGCAGTAAAAATCCAGGCATATAGCTCAGTGGCATAGCACCTGCCTAGTAAGCGTGAGATCATGAATTTAATTCCTAGTACCAAAAATAAATGTATACATACATACATACATAAATGAAATACCCACTTGATTATCTACACTTGAGGTATAAAGGAGCACTGACCAGCTATGGAAGGGAGATTTTTCTCTTTTCAAATGGGAAGTAGCACTGCCCAAGTTCATGAAGAGTTGTATCAGAGGTCCAGAGAGATAGCTCAGTGGACTAAACACCTGCTTAGGCAAGCTTAGGGACTGGGGTTCAGTCCCCAGCACCATGGACCATGGTGACCACACCTCAGGCAAGCTGAGCTGGCCACCAAAACCAGGCATGGTGACACATGCCTGTAATCCCAGTGCTGGAGAGGCTGAAAACAGATGGATCACTACAAGTCTGGACTGCATAGTGAGACCCCATATCAAATACATAAAAAAAAAAAAAAAAAAAAAAAGAGTCAGCATCAGAGAATACCTATTAAGCATCTAATTATGTAAACAGATTTTTGTCTTGGGGGCTGCAAAGAAAGTTGGAAAGAGAGAGGCAGGGTCTGGCTATTCATGGCGGGATGAAACGAGCCCAGTGAGTGGTGGAGTGAGTTGGGTCCATCCCGAGAATGCTGCTCTGTTAGTCCCATGGCCCCAACTTGCTATCCAACTCCCCAAATCCAATTAGTGGGTCCCACTGCCCCACAAGGCTCACTCTGGGTATGTCATACCCCATGAGTGAGGTGGGAAGGTACCTCTGTATTTTGCAAATCCAAGTGAAGCGAGTCCCAGCCCAAACCCACGTTGTGGTTGGTGACGAGAACAAACTGCACCACCCCTCTCCCGACTAGAGCAGGCTGTCTACCTTCCTTCTTGCCAATTCACCATAACTTTGGAGCCATAAAAATACCAAACAAGCTTGAACCTTGTGTGCAAATAGAGGCTGGGCAACTGCTTCTTTCTCTCCATGTTGGGTGTGGTTTTCCTCCTAGACGGAAATGAATTTTCTGATACTCAATCATTCAGTGGTTATGGGGTAGGCAGTGCCTTTAGAGATGGAAAATTCTGCCCTGTTCAGATGGTAAGGTGTCTTTGGACAGAGTGCCAAAATCTCCCTGTAGGAAGAAGCATTTCCCAGCATTCTAAATACCTAGGTGTGTGGAAGATTCCCAGGGAAGGAGGAAGGAAGCCCTGGGAATAAACAGTCTGAGATCAGCAACGGGCTGAGGTCTTGTGTCAGATTCTAAAACTGAGTGGGGCCAAAAATAGTTGTAGAGCTGTATGGGAACGAGGGAGCTCTGCTTTGCGCTCTAGGATGGTCCTGCAGGTAGGTGGCCACTTGGCTGTCCCACCTGTGCCTCAGGGCCCGTGTCAGCCCTTTCTCCAGTGGCTCAGGGGTTCCTCCTTCTTTGATGCCTTTGGTTCTTTACAAGGAATACTGACATCTCCCGTGTCAAATTTCTTTCTTTTCCCTTGGTTTTTCCAAATGTTCCCACTTGCTGGCTAAACTTTTTTTTTTTCCTCCCAGCAATGACTATGTGCCACTGGGGAATTTACAAATTATAAAGCACTCACCCTAACCCCAAAAGGACAACCGCACAACAATATGAGATAACGGGAGTAAATGTCACATATCTGTAATGAGCAGGGAATGCTTCAGCAATGTGGTGGGGAGAGAGATGGCACTGGCCGGGGTGCCTGGTGAGGGCTCACAGAAAAATGGGCCTTCAGTCCAGAGAGCAGGAGGGAGGCTAGGGAGACCACTGGCCACCACCACGCAGTGGACTCCGACCTCCCAGAGGCAGCTCTGCATAAGTTATCTCATAGAGCTGGCCAGATAGCTCTGCGCATTAAAGCACCTGCTTAGGCAGAGCACAGCAGCTGCGTTTGGATTCCCGGCCTGCCATGCCGGCCCCGCCCCTGGGGCGCTGAGACAGTGACTGAGACTGAGTGTGGATGCGAGCGTCTATAATCCCCGTGCTTGCGAAGCTGAAAACAGGAAGGATCACTATGAGTCCAATCTACGTGGTGAGACCCTGTAGGCCCTATGCTAAATACATAAACAGAAAAAGAAGTGATATTGCGAAGTAGATGTTCTCGTCATTTTGCATGTGAGTTAATTAATGGTTAAGGAACTTCTCAAGATTAAGTAATAATAATAATAACACATACTTATTATGTGCCAGACACTAAGTATTCTTTCGTTCTCATTTTCTTGCTTTCCATATTTTTCCTTTTCTCATTTTTTCTTTCCTTCTGCCTTTCTTTCTTTTTTTTTATTCTTTTCCTTCCTGTCTTCCTTCCTTCCTTCCTTCCTTCCTTCCTTCCTTCCTTCCTTCCTTCCTTCCTTCCTTCTTCTGGTAATGGGGGTTGAACTCAGAGCCTTTGCACTGTTACTTCCCCAGCCTTTTCTTTCTTTCTTTCTTTCTTTCTTTCTTTCTTTCTTTCTTTCTTTCTTTCTTTCTTTCTTTCTGATAAGCTATCACTAAGTCACTAAACTGCCCAGGCTGAACCCAATCAGACTTGCTGGACTCTTGCTCAGCCTCCAGAATGCAGGAACCACACTCAGCTTAAATTTCTTAAAACAATTCTATGAGGTAAGAATTATTGTCATCCTCATTTTTTTAAGATGGAAAAAATTGAAGAACAGAATGTTTTTAAAACTTGCCCAGCATGTATAACTAAAAGTGTCCTGGCCTAGCTGAGTGATGGTGAGCCTTTCGGAGCATTGGTGAACACTGGAGCATGCGCCCCACAGGCTTGTTTCCACTGAACTTGACCTTGGAGGTCAGGCTGTCCATGTTCAGACCCCAGTCTCTGAAGTTTCTGCTCTAGGGTGAAGCTGCCAACAGAAATACCCCGTGAGCCATGTACCTAGCTTAAATATTCTATTATCTATACACACTATGGAGCAAAAAGAAACAGATAAAATTCATTTTTAACAGTACATTTTATTTGCCCAAATACCCCAAAATATTATCATTTCAACATGTAATAATATAAAAACTATTACTCACATATTTTACATCCTTTTTATGGGAAATATTCTCTTCTAAATCCAGTGTATATTTTTAAGCTTAAAGAATATTTTAATTCAGACACTGAGTCTGCATCACAAATGTTTGATCGGTATATATATTTTCCATAACTTGTAGTTGAAAGAGCAGAGTCATATACCCAGTTTATTCCAAATATATTTAACAGTCTTCCAATAACAGAGCTGAGCACCAAAAATAATTTTCTTGTCTTAATATTTGTATCCATATTGTCAGATTTAATTATATCAGAATTGGCTTGACTTTGAAGCCAAATTATATCAGTGTATAACTATATTTAAATAATTCGCTATCTTTTGGATCAAGTCAGTATTATTAACATTGAATTCAGGGGGGGTGCTGCGTAAGCCAAAAAGCAACAAGAAGCTCATCAATACTGTATGATTGAAGTGTCCTTCCTATCTTTTTGTCTTTGCATCTAATTTGCATAGTGCTCTTGATTGCAGTGAAAATCTGCAAATTAATTTGTGTTTTAAAGATGTATAAAACTGGGGCCAGGGATATGGCTCAGCAGTGTAGTGCCTGCCTAGCAAGCATGAAGCCCTGAGTTCAATTCCTGGTAACAAAAGAAGAAAAAAGTAATAAGTGTGTAAAATTATTACCAATTTATATTATTTTAAAGTTTCAATTTCAACAAAAATTCTTGCACTGGTCAAGTTAGGTCCCTGACAGGCTTTTCCTTCTCTTACAGTTTCAAATTGATCTTATTACTATGCAGTGTGGGACTAGTGAGAAAACATAGATCACACGGCTTGTTGCCTTTGGTTATTGAACATTTGGCAAATATTCCTTTTGCTTGAAGACAATCTTAAATAAGAATTAACAGCATAATAAAACCGCCAACATCTCTCACTATTTAAGCAGCAAACACTGGGGAAAAGCACCAAATCATCATACCGACTTGCTTCTATTTCCTTTAACAGTTCCACAAGAGGATGACTCAGAGCATTTGCACACCTAGAAAACATTTTAACAATCACATCTATAACCCTATTTAAAATCTGAATACAAATATCTTCAGTATAAATCATTTACGAGGATCAAAGCAACAGAGGGTTTTCTTACTGTTGCTGGGGTTTTGTTTGGCTTTAAGATTACAATAAATCCAGACTTTAAACAGAGTCAGAGTGCCCTTCCTAATGACAGAAATTACATTTTTTCATATTTGGCTGAAGGTTTTGACTGATGAAAAAAACAAACAAATACCACACAGATGAATTCAGTTTTTAAATTTTTAAAAATATATTTGGTATAGGGTCTCACTATGCAGCTTGGGATCATAGTGTTCTTCCTGTTTTCAGCCTCCCCAGCACTGGAATTGCAGGCATGTGCGACCATGCCTGGTCTTGGTGGCCAGTGCAGCGTGCCTAGGGGCAGGGCCAGCACAGCATGCAGCGCTGGGGATCAAACCTGGGTCCTTGTTCTTGTCTAGACAGGCGCTTAGTCCACTGAACCATCTGTGCAACCCTGAATTCAGTTTTTATGCTGCAAAATGACAACACTCTTTGAGAAAATTAACTTGAAAAAAGCATGTTTGGAGAAAACACAGTCTAAGTATTACTTGCACAATGTCCCTTACACCACTACGAGCTGAGGAAAGTGCCCACAAACTTTCAAACCTTGAGCCAATTGAACTTTGATACAATTAGGAAGGATTTGCATTCCATTGGCAATCACTTGGTTGCTTAAGTGAGGAGCATTCAGTTTTCTCTTTCAGCTTTATTGAGGTATGATTGACAAATACAGATGATATATATTCAAGATGTGCGATGTGACGGTTTGATATACTTTGTGAAGTGATTACCAAACAAGTAACATATTTATCACCTAGCTAACCTACCCTGGCTGTGAGTGTGTTTGTGCGTGGTAACAATCTATTCTATTAGCAAATTTCTAGTATAAAACACATTACATTATATTATTACATTATAGTCATCCTGTGACACCTATCTCCAGAATTTAATCATCTTATACATGAAAGTCTGTGTCTCCCTACCAGCATCTCTCCGTCTCTTTTACCTCATAATCCTTAGTAACCACCATTCTCTTCTGTTCTCTGAGTTTAACTTTTTTAGATTTCACATACAAGCGAGACCATGCAGTATTTGTCTTTGGGTATCTAGCTAATTTCTCTTAGCATAATGTCCTCTAACTTAAGAAATGGCAGGATTTCCTTTGTTCAGGCAGAAATGTGTGTGTGTGTGCGTGCATGTGTGTGTATATGTGTGTGTGTGTGTTTGATATGATGTATCATCACATTTTCTTTACCCATTCATCCATCAATGGATGCTAGGGTCTTTTTATGTCTTGTCTATTATGAATAATGTTGTGATGAACAGGGTCCAGATATTTCTTCAAGATAGTGTTTCATTTCCTTTGGATGCATACCCAGGAGAGAGATTGCTGGACCATATGGTAGTTCTGCTTTTAATTTTTTGAGGAACCTCCAAACTGTTTTCCATAATGGCTGTGCCAAGCTTTCACTATTTGTAAAATATCTTTCAAATTTTTTTCTTATACTTTTCCAACAAAATTTCCATAACTAAAATAGTAATTTCTTTCACTATGTCTCCATTTAAAACTGGTTGTCTTTTTTATATATAAAAATCCAACTTTTCTTATACATAGTCCTTCAACATTATAAACTCAAATCCTGATCAAATTTATATATATATTATATATATAATATAATATATAATATATAATATATTATATATTATATATATAATATATATTATATAATAATATATATAATAATAACAATAATATATAATAATATAATAATATGTATAATATATTATATATTATTATATAATATATAATATAATAGATAATAATATATAATATATTAATATATTAAAATAATATATTAATATATTACATATATAATAATATATAATATATATATATATATATATATATATATATATATATATATATAGTGGCTAATTCTCATGTCAGGCAACTAATACTGATTCTCTTTTAACTCTTTAAAGGAAACTTGTTAGCAAATTCATTATTGCTGAAAATATCTCCTGTAGTTAGCCATTATAACTCTAATTTTTTTTCAATGCCATTGCTATTTGTCTTAGTCTGCTTGATGCTGCTCTAACAGAACATCACAGACTAGGAAATTTATAAAGAAACTTATTTCTCACAGTTTGGGAGGTGGCGATGTCTGAGAGCATGGCACCCGTATCTATTATGGCAAAGACAAAGTGGGAACAAGGGAACACTCACATGGCTAGGTGCAGTGATTCTTACCTATTCCTCCTTCTGGTGGGCAGAACAGAGCCCAATCACTGGAGTTCCCGTAATATCTGGTTAACATGTCAGCATAATCAGAAATTACAGTACCGTGAAGTCTCCTATCTGATTCTTCTTCGTGGATACAGAAAGAGAAGAGAAAGGAAGGGAAGGGAAGGGAGGGGAAGGGAAGGG
>PVJA010013768.1:0-36499 GCA_004027025.1 Myocastor coypus | reverse complement strand
TTTGAAGAGCACTTTCCTACATAGGCCTGTTGGTTTTGTATTTAGGGTTGGCCTTCTTTGGTTCTTATTCTTTACTATGCCAATGACTTATTGGCATAGTATTTATTTATTAAGTCCTATATCTCTACTCAGTTCCTTCATCTTGAGTGCCAAAACTTTTTCATACCTTTTTAAAAATTAGAAATATATTTTAAAATACTCAAAATTAAAATAAGTACTTGAATTATATTACCAATTTTTTACTTACATAGATAAGACTAACATGTATGATCTGAATGCCATATTCAAATAAACACATTAAAATGTTATATTGGTAAGATACATCATTCAAGCCAATTAATCCATGAATTCCAACTAGATCAGAAATGTGTTTACACATATACTAAAAACCATGCAACTACCCAACACATGCTCTATAATAAAACAGTATTTTCCATGTTATGTTTAGTAAAAAATGACATAGTGTTTTGAGTGTTAAAGTTAAATCTAATTAAAATTAAATAAGATTTAAAATTTCATGATTCGGTCATATCAGCTACTTTTTACATGCTCAGTATCTTCCCAGGGTTAGTATGGCAGACCACAGAGCCCTAGGCTGTCTCTTTTTAATAGAATCAACATTATGATTCAAATCTGATTCCCAATCCAGTGTGCCTTCCTCAACCCTTCATTGCTTTTCAAGCAAGGACTTCTGGCTGTAAGGAGACCTATTTATGGCCTCCTGGGCTCAGGGTCCACAGGAGGGGGTTAGGAGAGCCAATACCAGTCTTCAACCACCAGGACAGCAGCAAGAGACAGGCCAAGAGGGCAGACCTGGGTCCCCTGGGAAGCAAAGGAAGACAAACCACATCCAACAGTCACGGCTTTGAGGCACACAGGTATCTGGGCTCTTGGGCAGAGGATGGGTGTGACTTCTTCATAACAGAGGCCACCAGGCCGGCAATGACTTGTAGAAGAGGCGGTACAGGAAAGGGATGGAGCTTTGGGTTCAGTTCTGAGATGTGTGTTGTCCAAACTGCAGCATGGGAAGAAGCGGACAAAAAAGGAAAGGGTGAAAACAGGGTGGGGCTGGGGTGGGGTGGGCTGGGGGGCCATGCGTCTTTATTCCCATGAGTTGCTTTTCTTAGTCCGTAATTTGTTGGCACCTTCCAGTGTTTGGCTCCTCCAGAGGGGCTGCCTCTTGTTCTACGTTGTGTCTCCTAGGCTGGATTCGACTTTTCCATATCATAAGTTGTATAGTTCTCTGCATTTTGCCCAGCTTTCCCTCTCCTTATTGGACGCGTGCCATTCATAAAATTACTCCCTTATTGAGAAATTCTGAGTGCACTTTTTTGTGTGTGGTGTGGGGATGAAATCCAGGGTCTTGGCAAGCTGGGGACCGAAGCCTCTCTAGGCAAGCACCCAACCACTGAGTCATGCCCCCAGCCTCCAGAATGTACTTTCTGTCTCATTTGATTTTTATCCAACTTAAGGTTGGTTGGATTTTTTTCAATTCATGTGATTCTAGTTTTTATCAAGTTTGGAAAATGTCATTATTCCTTCAAATATTTCTTCTGCTCTCTCTACCAACCTTTAGGATTCCAACCAGGTTGGGTTGATCTGAATATTCTCATGGGTCACTGTAGCTGTGTCAGTACTTTATTTTGGGTATTCCTTTCTGTAGCTTGGGTAGTTCCTTCTGTTGTATTTCCAAACCCACTGGTATTTTCTTCCTCATTGTCAATTTAGTGAATTTTTCATCTCAGATATTATACTTTTGAGCTCCAAAAGTTCCATTTGTTTCTTTTCTTAGAGCTTCTGTTTTATCCTTCTATGTTTATGGTTTCCATTACATCCTTGAGCATATTTATACTGGTATTGTTATGTCCTTGCCGCTCAGGAACATGCTCTGTATTATTTCTGCTCTGTTTGTATTGATTATTTTTGTTTTATTTATAAACTACATTTAGCAGGGCTGGGGAGTGTTATGGTTGGTGTCTAATTGTTCCACCAAAGCCTCATATGTAAGGCATAGAGGAGATGTGGCTTGAGGAGCAGCGAGTGGCTTCAGGGGTGGGGCTAGAGGACCAGAGCAGGGCTAAAGGGGCAGGGCCAGAGAGGTGTGAACCATTAAAACTGTCAGCATGCATTCTGCCTCCCCCGTAGTCTCTCTCAGAGGTGTAGAGAGGGTCATTCTGGACAGGGCAGTGCCCCAGCCTACTGAGCAAATAAGGCTTTGAGGACTTGCTGCATAACTGTCTGCTTTAAATTATGAAACCTCCAGTAACTGTGAGCTAAATAAACCTTTCCTTCTCTTATTTTGAGCATCAGGTATTTGTCCAAGCAACAAAAGAAGAGTAAGACAGTGATAGCTCAGCAGTCTAAGCACTTGCCTGACAAGCACAAGGACATGTGTTCAAAAATGGGTGTGTGGAGCATGCCTGTAATCCCAGTGCTGGGGAGGCTGAGACAGGACTCACTACGTCCGAGCTACATAGGAGAGACCCTGTACCAAATAAATAAATAAAATATTCTAAAAAATAATGGACTCCATTTTTTTCTTCTTTGGATATCTAATAAATTATGCTTCATTATTGGTCTCTACCATCTGGAAGTGCGTGAGACAAAAGCTGATTAAGAATATGAAAAGCACAGTTTTTATCTCTGATAATGGGTGCTTGAATTTTATGGAGAAAAATGAGAAGTTCTGGTTGCTAGAGTTGGTCACAAAGATCACATTGTTGGTGACATTTCTGAAGTCCATTTTAAGTTTGTTAAAGTAGCCAGGGTCTCCCTTTTGGCTCTCTACAAAGGCAAAAAGCGAAGACTGAGATCATAAATTTTGATGATGAAAAGGTATTAATAATAAATTTTCATGTTAAAAAAAGATTCAAAGAGCTCAGAATTTCTGGAGCTCCTTCTCTGCCGCTTGCCTAAATTCCAGCAACCTCAGTCTCCCCAACCTCTAGTACTTTCTTCTTCATCTTAGCAAGACAACCATGCCTACCCCTAGGCAGAGAGCCGGGAATACCGTAGGGATCACTTCACGTCTTTTCCTTTCTTTGAGAGATCCCAGTCATGAACTGTGTGTTGTCTAAAGAAAGCAGCTGGTTCACACATTTTGCCCAGTGTCCTAGTTGTTTGCTGGTGACAGGGCAAGTTCAATCCCAGTAATGCTCATGTCTGGAAGTAGAAGTTTCTTCACGGAAATTGCTTTCTTTTTGTACTTCTAACTTTGTCCTTGCTGCAGTCAATCCAGATATTTCTCTGGACAAGTAAGAATGTCTTCTCTGCCTACTTTCTTTCCCACTGCTACTAACAGGCAATTACTTCCATCTCCCATGCTTCCTTCTCCCCAGAAACCTAAGAAATTGCATTTGCTTTGTTTTTCATTTTCAGCAGCCCAGCTGTTCTTCTAGAATTTTCTCTGCTGGTGTTACTCCACTGCCACTTTTTCTGTGGTGGGCACCCTCTAGGGAGGTGCTCAAGTCTGTTGCTCTTCCACTACCCAGCTCTTTTGGGGGGTTCCTATTTAGTGCTTGAGGGTAGGCAGTCTGTCTGCTGGCTGGATCAAACACAGGTAGAAAAGGATTTTCCCCATAGCTGATTTCCCTTTCGGTAAGAGCCCAAAAATCTCCTCAAGCTCGCTCTGTCTTTCTTCCTTCCTTCCTTCCTTTCTTCCTCTTTTTCTTGTCTTTTTTGAGACAGGGTTTCACGATGCAGTTCAGGCTGGCCTTGAGCTCACTTTGTAGCCAGGCTGGTGTCAAATGCACAACAATCCTCCTGACTCAGCCTGCAAGTGCTACAGTTACAGGTGTATACCACTACACCAGGCATTTTTTATTTCGCTTTTTGTTACCAGGAATTGAACTCAGAACCTTGCATTTACCAGGCAGGCGCTGTTCCCACTGAACTATCTCTTATATCATTTCTAGCACTATTTCTAAAATAAAGACCTGGGTCAGTGAAATAGCTCAGCAGATTAAAGCACCCACTCAGGCACGTTTAGGCAAGTGCAAGGACCTAGTTTGATCCCCAGTACCATAAGCCTCAGCAGCCCTGCCCCTAGGGCAGACTGACCCTGCCACAGAGTCCAGTTGTAGTGGTTTACACCTGTAATCCCAGCACTAGGGACGCTAAAAACCAGGAGGACCACTATGAGTCCAAGCTGCATAGTGAGACCCTGTAACAATTAAATACATTTTTTAAAGTAAAATAAAGGCCTTACTATCTTCATTTAAAATTTTAAAATACATATGGAACATTTCAATTATTTTTCTCTTGTTGCTGGGACAAAATATTCCAACACCCAATATGAAGGAGGGAAAGGTTTATTTAGCTCACAGTTTGCGGAGGTTTCGGTCCATACTCGGCTGGCTCCATGCGTAGTGCCACATGGCAGAGGGCAGCATTTCATGGTGGCAGAAAACAGCAAAGAGCAAGTACAAAAGGGAGGAGCAGTGGCAGCAGTGGCAGCAGTGGCACAGCCAGCCTCTCTCTCCTTTTTTTTTTTTTTTTTTGCTATTGCCTTCAGGCTATCTGCCCCAGGGTGGGTATACCATGCACACCCATGATCCCAGCAGCCCTCAGCTCCATAATCCCAGCCTTGGATCAAGAATTAATCCCAAACTCTAGAACCACACCCTAATGACTGTGACTGCATCAGACTTTGCGGGGACAACTACACACAAAACATAACATGGAACTATGTTATTTTCTACACACAAACTGTGTAGATGATAATATAATAAATATCTTCCTATCTAATATCCAACTTAAAAAAAAAAAACAACTAAGTGTTACACATATAGTTGGAGTCCCCAAGGTATCTCTCCTGTCTGTTTATTTCTTATCCTCCTCCTAGGAAGTAAAAAGTTTTTGGAATGGATGTTTTTAATTTTCACTCTCTGTCCTGTCTCTCCTCTCCCGCTCCACCCCACCTCTCTGGGGCATAGAGATAGAAAAATTTACATGCATGTGTCTGTACACATAAATATGTACACATAGTTATACTCTCTATGTAACCCTAAACAGTAAGTAGCATTTTATACATTTTTAGTTCCATTCATTCATCTATCCAGGCTTGTTGCTTTTCTGAGTTGCAGTGTCTGGACACAGAGAGCAAAACAAAGAGACATTGAAAAGAGCTCTAATTACTGCGACTAAAGACTCCCGGGAGAGAGGTTATCTTAGGGGAAAGGGAGTCACTTAACGGCTTACCTCAATATACAGCCGTGGCCCTCTCAGGGGAAGGGTGATTCTGCCTACAGTAAAAGTTCGCCATTTGTTTTGGTTTCCTGAACTCCTGGCTGAATTCTGGAGAGAACAAAAGGGCGACAGGGAAGGATTCTAATGGTTCCACCAGCTAATGTGGCCACCCTCACTTAACTGTCTCAGGCCCGTTCTGTGATGGTTGTAAAGCCTTTGCTCCAATTCCCCACAGGCTCCTCAAAGTAAGTATTCAGTACCTGGTTTACAGCTCAAGAAACTAAGGCCATAAGGACTTTAGCTGTAGTTTGTTCCCTCCTTCCAGGTTTTAATGAGCACTCTTACCCGGAGAGTCAGTAGAAAGGTTAAAGCCTAAATGTCCAAAACTTTTCCCTGCCTGTCACACCTCCCAGTTTGCAGCTGCAGGATTAAACCTCTTACAGCCACGCCTGTAAGAATGATCCTCCTCCAAAGCCCTCTGTAGCTCCCCAGTGCCCAAAGCATCACCTTGGCATTCAAAGTCCTTTGTCCTAGGCCCCAAACTATGTTCTTCGTTTTATCTCCTACTGCTCTCCTACACCCAGCCAAACTCAGCTTTTGCTCTTTTTGCTGCTCTTCAAGTGGTTCTGCATGTTCCTGTCCTGGTAACCTTGTTCTGTCTTTCTCCTGTCCTCTTTCCTCTACAAACCTGCCCAGTGAGAGTTCATGCATTCTTTGGAGTCATCTTTCAATTTCCAGCTCTTCCTCACGACTTGTTCTCCATTTCCCAATCAGAATATTAATTTTGACCCTAGCTGTATCTCTGGTGCGTAGCTTCTGGAAGTTTTCTGTGATTGTCTGCATCTTTGGCTTTGCCACCCACAAAACTAAACTGCAAGAGCGCCTCAACTGTCTCCCTCTCACCTTTGCTTCTTAAGCTCCTAAAACCTGTAAGGAGGCAGTGCCGCGTCTGGTCACTGAGCTGACACAGCCCTTTCTCTCTTCAACAAAACCAATACTCACATAATTCCTGTTGAAATACAGAGTCCAGCCTGTGCAAGGCATAAAACTGCATCTTACACAAGGCTGTGGGAGTGGGACTTAGGTACTGAGATGAAGATGAGATGAACTGATGAAGAACCTGGAAAAGCTAGAATTTTGCTTCCTCTGTGAGAGGATCATAAAACAGGTGTTTGCATGGTGGCTACAAATTAGGAATATGAGGTAGGTGAGTGAGAGTGTGTGTGCGCGTGTGTGTGTGTGTGTGTGTGTGTGTGTGTGTGTGTGTGCATGAACGTGTTCATGGGTGCATATACGGCATATCCAACGAGGTCACTCAGCCTTGTTTGTGCAGAGTGAGGGCTGGCTGCGTTGGCCCTGGGCTTTGACAGTGCCATTGCAGGTACTAAGTATCCTAGGCTCTGGGTTTCCTCCCGTCAGCCCTCCTGACTGCTACGCATGATAAAATGCTGAGAATCACAGCACCCACACATTTGGTTCTGCCTCAATTTTTTAAAAAATTTTCCTTAAAGAGGAAAAACGAAGCCCATGTTGTTTGTACAATTTCCTTCCCTGCTCTGGCCTATTCCAGGCTGTCAGCCCAGTCTCATCTTCTTCCCCCAAATTAATATACAACATGTCATCACCCCTTTTTTAAAAACATTCAGCTCTGCAGCTTTCATGACCTTAAATACTCCAGGAACTCAACACATGTAACCTTGGATTCCTGTTCGCTTGCCTTTTTCTCCCTCCCTCTGACATCCCTCTCTTCCACCTCCCACAAAAAGAAAACTGGCTCCACTTTTAGGACTTTCGTCCAAGCCTTCCAATGCATTTGGTCACCCAGTTCAAAGCCTCGTCATCGTTTCCAGCTCTTCTCTCTCCCTTGCCACCTCTGACAGAGGTCCTTAACATGTTTTCTGCAATGTCTCCTCTCGTCTGTTGGGAAGACCAGGCTTCACCTAAGTTCCTCCTCACCGAGGAGCAGGGGATGGAGCAGAGTTGGGAAATTCTTTTCCCCCAAAGTACTCATTCTGCCTTTGCTGCCTCAAGATCCTTATTTCCCTTAAGGAGCTGAAGATGTAGCGTGTCAGACAAATGTCTATTGGAAGCCAGGTGTGGTGGCACACACTGGTCACCCCAGCACCCTGGGAAGCTGACATAGAAAGATAGAAAGTGCAAGCCATCCCTGTGCAACGTAATGACTTAAAGGCAGGCTGTCTCAAAAGCAAAAAGAAAAAGAGGTAGGGATGTAGCTCCGTGTGCAGAGTGTAACTCCATGTGTGAAGTTTGTAGCTCAGTGCAAAAGAAAAGGAAGCTCAGTGGGACCGGCTGAACCCAGTGGACGCACAGCTGAGGCTCTTCCATTTCCAGCCCTCAGCACCTGGACCATGGAATCATCCCAGCCAGCCGCTTCGCCTTCCATTTCCCCACCCAGTGTTCTCAAACCACGACTTCCAACACAGTATCTTTCTCTCATACACTTGTCAGCGTCTGTCCTCTCCTTGGGACTTTTGGACACACTATGATCTTGTGTCACCTTCACCCTCTGCTGCTTCCACGCACACGGGTATCTGGCTCCCTGCCTTCCCCTCTCCTACGCACTCATCCAGCAGAGCAAGTCTTCCAGGAGCTCCATTTATTCTCTGTATTCTGATTGTCATCCTTTGTCTGGGCCTGCCGTCCTGGTCCTCTGGCCCTTAGCCCCTGTAATTAGGTCATCCTCCACACAGACAACAGTACAAGGGTCCTAGAATCTAAACTGGGCCATGCCACGCTCGGGCAGAAAGCCCTCCCGTGTGGCCCCACTGCCTTGAAGAGAAGTCCCACAGCTGCACACAAGGCTTCCTGCCCTGGCCTTCTACAGGCAAGGCTCCTGCGGTGGAAAGTTCAGGTTCTCTCTGTTGAGTTTCCTGACCTGGCCTCTGCTCTCTGGGCTCTGTCCCCAGTGCGTGGGTGAGTTCCTTCTTCTTTGTTCCCTAGAAGGCTGCTGGTCCTTTGGTGCTCAGATCCAGAGCCTTTCATGCTCCCCATGGTGGGATGAGGACTCCCCTTCCTCCTCTGTCCCGATGTCCGGCTCTGTCTTAGCATTTGGTATTCTCTGTGGTGAGGTTTTTGTGTTTGTTTCTGTTTGCCTCCCCTCACAGTCTCCCTAAGAGGCAACTGCATTTTTCCTTCTTCGTATACTTAACCTTAGACCAGAAAGCACCCAACAGTAAGCGCTGAGTATGCTGAGTAGATGGATGTGCCATTGCCAACGTTTACTTCCATCGCTTTCTCCAGAAACTACTTTTTTCAGTAAACACCCATTGCAGGGGTGGGGACAATAGGGGACATTAAACAGGGCCTTTTAACTGAACTACATTTCCCAGAACACCCCTGTTATAGTTTATGTCTAGTTGCCCCCCAAAGTCTCATGCAATCATTGGGAGGGGGACTTCTAGAGTATGAGATTCGCCTGATGATCCACTGGGATTCTGTGTTTTAGTACTGATGAGATGATGGTCTGAGTACTGCTGGGAATTATAGGTGTGGCCTGAGGCAGATAGGCTAAGGCAGAGAGCCTGATGTAATTTAAAGGGAGACAGACTCGCACTGTTGCTCTCTGCTCCCCTGGTTGTTCCGTTGCCGCTGTCACCATTGTTGCTGTTCCACTGCCCTGAGTTGCTGCTCTCTGCCATGTGCCTCTCTGCCTTGTATCCAAGCCAAATATTGACTGAAAGTTCCAGTAACTGTGAACTAAATAAACCTTTCCTTCCTTCATTTTGGGTGTTGGGTATTTGTCCCAGCAACGACAGAAAAGTAACTAAGACAATCCCTTTAAAAAAATATTTTGAGACAAGGTCTCAGTACGTCTCTGAGTTGCCCAAGCTGAGAAGACACTTGTGGACTTTCTGCCTCAGCCTCGCAGAGTGGGTGCGTCACACCAGGTTTGGTGAGCACCTCTTCTGACCTTCCTTTTCCACTCAGCGCTGCACTTCCTCACCTTCCCATTGTTTCTCCTCTTGTGACCCCATGGACAGCACTGTAATGGGCAGGGTGGGGACATGGTAAGCAGGATCCTCAGAGTGCAGGGACACGCGACAAGAAGATAGGTGCTCCCACTTGTGCGGTTGCACTTGGTCCCGACCTCCAGCTTAAACCCACTCTCCTCCATCTCACGCAAGCACCATGCCAGGCTGCCTTGGAGCTCATCGACTTGGCATTCATCTGATGCTACCCTGAGAGAGAAGTTATTGATTCCTGACGGCACACCACATCTCTTCCTCTTGAACTTGGCTTCCCCAAGACCACAGGGTTTATGTATAGGCCCTGCTCATAACCAGCCTTCGATATGTAAGTGGTGGCATTTGCTTTGCTCATAGAGTAGCCAGCCATCCTGTTTTTCCCAGGACTGAGCAGGATACTGGGACATTGGATATGGGACTCTTAGTATTATAATTGGGAAAGTCCCTAGCAAGCAAGGACAAAATGATCACCTTACCTCAAGGATGAGCAGATCCCTTGAGCTGCTCTAGATGTCTGTGTGCAGTTGTGTAGCATAGCTGCTGGGGCATATTCCCTGCCCTGTTTCTAGGGTTGAGCTTTTATTTTTCCTCTCTGGATTGAACCCAGTTGTATGCATGCACAGTGAACACGCTGACTTTGAGACACACTCCCAGCTTTTAAAAAAAAAAATCATTTTGAAACTGTGTATAGTGGTAAACAGCTGTGATCCTAGTACTTTGTGCAACTGAGGCAAGAGGATTGTAAGTTTAATTGCATGGGATTTATTTTTTTTTTCGTGTTTTTATGGGGGGTTTTGTTAGTACATGTTTGTAGGGAATAGTGTTCATATTCACTTCACTGTGTGAAGTCAGTACATATACATAACACATCTTGGTCCGCTTTTCGTCCTCTGTCCTGCTCCTTCTTCCCTTTCCTCTGTCTCTTGATTCTCTTCCTCTTTGAGAAAGATCTCTCTCCCTACTTCCTATTATCTATCTCTTACTTTGCTCTTCATTGATACATTGAGTTCTCATATAAGAGAAACTGGGTGATATTTAAGCTCGTGTGGCGGATGTTCTTCAATTAAAGTGTAGGACCTCACACCAACCTCAGGCTTTGTCGTTCCTCTCTACAAATGCAAAGGTGTATGGCAGGAGCTGAGTCTTCACACTGTGCTGTGGTTCTATGTCTACATCACATAAGGACTTAGTACACCATGAGTTAGCTAACTAAAATGATTGTGTCTATTTGGTGGGGCAATTCACAGCCATGGAGAAGGAGCTGGACGATAATCAGAAAGTGGAAGCATGTCACCGTGTTGTAGAGGATTAGTGATAGCCCTGCTGTGCTGACAGGTGGCATTTATTTGCCCTGCAAGTCCTAGATTATCACTGACCTGGTGGAAGCTCCCGATGAACCAGCATAGTGACCCGGACAATAGTCAGGATGACAAACTTAATAAAAAGAAGCTTACCATAAAAAGCAAAAAAAAAAAAAAAAAAAATGGCAGCCAAGTGGCTAGACAGACAACATGGAATTTGTCCCTGAAAACCTAACAAAGTGCTGAGTTTAGTTCATGAAAAACAAATTTTACGCAGTATGTTGTTAGTCAGGACATCTTGCTAAACATGAAAATGAACATGACAATTAGTCAGAACACCTCCTGTAGGTCATAATTATTGTTTAAAGAATTTTCTGACTTGGATTGGTTTAAGCCTGTGAGAATGACTACTTGGTTTGTCAAGAGGCTGGGTACAAACTTGACCCTGCCTGTGCTGATCAGCCATTAAGATGATGTCCAACTTTCATACTTTGTTAGCGCATCACATGCAGTTATGCATATTTGTTATATGAATGAATGGATGAATGCAAATAAGCCTATAGGTTGTGTACAGGTGTAGCAGAGTCTAGAATAGTGGTTTTCAGATTTCATCAGGTTAAACACCTATAAGTGAGTGATGGTAAATCGTTTAGAGTTTTCAGTGATACACTCAACCCCATGGCACATGCACCATAGGTCTATAAGTCCTGTAGCTTCTTAAAATGTGAATTTTTAAACCTGAATGATTGTATGTGTGTGTGTGTGTATATATATATATATATATATATATATATATATATATATATGGATTATAAAGAAACAGATACAGTTGGTTGTCATCAACGTTGAGGGTAGAGACTGGAAATTGGGACACAGGAGTAAGAGAAAGATTTTCCTAGTACCTGAGTACTCTTTTTGAATTCTAAATAATGTGAGTGTATTTAAATAAAAAATAAAGCAGTCAAACTAACATTGTTGATGGTATGGTAAATCAGATATTGTCTTGATTTACATTTTGGTATAGTAAAGTGGTAATGAAAACAAAACTTTTCAAAAGACATGCAAGGGAGAAATGCTATTTTTGTATATTTCAAAAATGCTACTACCAGATCTACCAGATTATATGATTCTGAAGATAGCACCTTGGTTTGCTGTCTGATTAGAGCACAGTTCGGGATTTGTGGCTTTTTTTTTTTTTTTTTTTTTTTTTTTTTTTTTTTTTTTTTTTTTTTTTTTTTTTTTTTTGAGTGCCACTGGGCAATGGCACAGCCCAGCTCTTTTTTCTTTTTATTTTGAGGCAAGATCTCACCTTGTTGTTCAGGCTGGCCTTGAACTTGTAATCCTCCTACCTCAACCTCCTGAACATGTAGCATTACAGGCAGCCAATGTGCCATGCAGGAATCCTGGCTTTTAAGTAAAGAGAATGTTGGCAGTGAAAACTTGGCTTGGATATATGTTAGAGAATTTCACAACGATCTGAGTAGAAAATTCTCTCTGACACACTCTGTAAAATCATGAGGGGGTTGGGTATGTAGCTCAGTATGGTGCTTCCTAGCATGCGGAAGCACTGCAAAACAATAAAACATTTAAGGACTATCACTTCGATATTATGGATATTGTGATTTCATGAATCATTTCCCCTTAGTAAATTTAGAATCATGAATAAAAGAGATCGTGAAATATGCATATAAATGGTTATGGACTAAGGAGATCAAGTCATGTGAGGGCCGACCAAGGACTTTGCCAGTGACTTGATTTTCCTCTGAACTAATCTGTGACAAGGACCATCATAATGGGCTTAGAATGAGACCCTCTTTCTTTTTTATGTATTTGGTTGTTACAGGGTCTCACTGTGTAGCTCGGACTTACAGCGATGCTCCTGGTTTTCAGCCTCCCCAGCTCTGTGATTACAGGTGTGAACGCTCACCCTGTACTCTGTGGCTGGTTTAGCCTGCCCTGTGGGCAGGGCTGGCACAGTATGTGCTGCTCGGATGGAACCAAAGTTCCTGTGCTTGCCTAAACTTATCTAAGCAGGCACTTTAGTTCACTGAGCTATCTCACCAGCCCCAAGACCCTCTTTCTGCTTCTGGGACAGACACAGGTAAGCACTGACCAGGAAGTCTCTACTAGTAGCTCTTGGGATCAGATCTCTAAGACCCAGATACTCTATTTATTTAAGGGAAGGGATGGAAAACACGTGTTTGACAAGCACAAGTATGTGTAAAATTATCATCTGTATGATTTTCACTCCTCAGATGAATTTTCCTTCATTCACATTGAAAGCCAATATAAACCTTGTGAAGAAGGCTGCTCCTGCCTCCCAACACAAAAATATGGACAGCAAGGCTGACAGGTCACGTCATGTGAGGGGACACACTTGCTCAGTAATTCAAAGTCATGCCTTTTGGATCTTGGGCTATTCTTTCCTCCCTAAAACATCAGGTGACTTAAATTTGTTTGTTTGTTTTTAATATTTATTTGCTTTTTTTTTTCTTGTTTCAGGACTTTTGTTTGTTCATTTATTTATTTTTATGGCTGTCTCAGCCTGCCCTGAGGGCAGGGCTGGCACAGCATGTGGTGCCGGGGATCGAACCTGGGTCCCTGCAGCTGCCTAAGCTTTCCTAAGCAGGGGCTTTAGACCGCTGAGCCATCCTGCCGGGCCCAGGTGACTTAAATTTGGAATGCCATTCTCTCTTCAGGTTTTGACTTGCTCTTTCTTTAAAATTTTGCTCATATTTCTTCCCCAGAAGGCCATTTTGGCCAAAATCCGAAGAGTTTTTCTAGTACTAAACCTCCCAAGAACTTACTTCTTAGATCTCTCTCTCTCTCTCTCTCTCTCTCTCTCTCTCTCTCTCTCTCTCTCTCTCTGTGTGTGTGTGTGTGTGTGTCACTAGGAATCACACTTAGCTATGTCCCCAGCCCATTTTTTTTAATTTGACAGAATCTGCCTGAAGTGGCCAGGCAGGACTCAAACTTGCTATCTTCCTGCCTCAGTCTCATAGTCCTGGGATTATGGACATGGCCACCATGCCAAGTTCCAGTATCTATTTTCTATCTACTCTATCAACTCTCTGTTTTCTAGTGTCTATTATTTATTATATTCCAGTATAAATTTAAGTTTTACTATATTGATTTATTTCTTATCCTTTCTTATTTTATATGTTAACAGGATTATAAATAGTGCTACTTTCAATTTCTAGACTTTTATCATAGATTCTAATAACATTCGGATGACTGCAAAACTATGCTTTCAAACTTCCATATGTGGGGCTGGCCTAATAGTACAGCAGACTAAAGTGCCTGCTTCAGCAGAGTGCAGCGGGTGACGGTTCGATCCCTGGTGTGCCCGGCCCCTGGGGTGTGCTGAGAAGGCAAAAGAGACTGAGCGTGGTGTCACGTGTCAGTTATCCCACAACTTTGGCAAGCTGAAAACAGGAGAATCACTATGAGTCCGGCAGCAGGGAACATAGTTCCGGGCACGAGTAAGGTCGTGAGTTTGAACCCTGGTCCAGCAAAAAAAAAAAAAAAAAAAAAGAATCACTACGAGTCTGATCTATGCAGTGAGACCCTGTAGACCCGTGTTTTCTGTCCTAAATGCATTAAATAAATAAATAAATAAAACTTCCACATATGTAAGAATAACTTAGAGAGCTTGTTAAAAATAGGTTCACTTCCTAGGGGCCTGGCAGGATGACTCAGTGGTCTAAAGCACCTGCTTGGGAAAGCCTGGGCGGCGCAGGGACCATAGTTCAATCCCCAGCACCACATGCTGCGCCAGCCCTGCCCTCAGGGCAGGCTGAGCCGGCCATAAAAATAAATAAACAAAGAAACAAAAGTTCTGAAACAAGAAAAACATAAAATAAAATAAAATAATTCTTTAAAAAAATAAAAATAGGTTCACTTCCTGTGCTTGCTAAGCTTGTATAAGCAGGTGCTTTATTAATCAGCTGAGTTATCTCACCAGCCACTCTTGTGTATTTATTAAAAGCTAGAAACATGCTGTATGCATCTTTTAAAACTCTTTGTCACTATCTGCTGACCTAAACAACTAAACTGAAGACAACACTATGGAATACAACAAATGCTGTTGAATTCATATTACCTTGTTTAATGAAATTCTATATCATTTCTATTTTTTATTATATTTTATATTGTCTTTAAAATTTTTTTGAAATAAAAAATAAACCAAAAAATAATAGGTTCACTGCTATTTTTCCATAGGTTTGAATTCAAGGTAGCAGGGGTGAAATCCTGACTCCACATTTTAATAAACATACCAGGGATTCTGAGGCAAGCAGTCCAATAACCACACCTGTGGAAATTTTGCTGTTGAAAGGTGGAAATCAGATTGTCCTATATGATATCTGTCATGTGTTCAGCAGGTGATACAGGTGTGCCTGAATTCATCATCTCTTGGTCTTTTTAAATTTTAGGGGAGAAAGAGATACTACCTAAGAGCCCACAGGGAAGAGACCACACTTTCTGGCCAGATTATCATAAACAGTTTCGTAAAAAATAGGTTGAACTAGGTCTTGAAGGAAAAATAGACTTCAACAAGCCGTGGAGAGAAGGTGTTTTAAATGTTGAAACAGAAAAGGCAAAGTTCAAGGAAGTTTTGTGGTATCAAAAAGGAGCAGGCTGGGGACCCGGCAGGATGGCTCAGTGGTCTAAAGCACCTGCTTAGGAAAGCTTAGGCGGCTGCAGGGACCACGGTTCGATCTGGTTCGATCCTGGCACCACATGCTGCACCAGCCCTGCCCTCAGGGCAGGCTGAGCCAGGCATAAAAATGAATGAATAAACAAACAAAGGTTCTGAAACAAGAAAATAAATAAAATAATTCTAATAAAAAAAAATGCTAAAGTAATCATTTAAAAAAAAAAAGGAGCAGGCTGGCTGGGTGTGGTGGTGCACACCTGTAATCTCAACACTCAGAAGGCTGAGGCAGGAGCATCATTATGGGTTCGAGACCAGCCTGGGTTACAAAGAGAGCTCAAAGCCAGCCTGAACTGCATAGTGAGATCCTGTCTCAAAAAAAGACAAAAAAAATTTTTTAAATCAACTTCATGGCTTTATTTATTTATTTATTTATATTATGGCCTGCTCAGCCTGTCCTGGCTGCGGGGCTGGCGCAGCATATGGTGACAGGGATCCAACTGCGGCCCCTGCGGTTATCTAAACTTGCCTAAGCAGGTGCTCTAGACCGATGAGCTACCTTGCTGGCCCTTGGACTCTATTCTGTAGGCAGTATGTTCTTCAAACGAGCAGGTAGGCTGAAAGGAACTTTTGGGAAGTCCGACCTGGCAGTGACTTTGAAAGCCCTGCACCATCTTTGGGGCTTCACTATGCAAACTGTCTGGAAGGGCTGCTTTTAAACCTTTGTGAAAGTAGATTCAACAGGACTTGGGAGTTTGACTGGATGAGAAAGCCAAGGATGTCTAAATGCTGCTGAGGTTTGAACTTTCTAGACTGGGAAGATGATACAATCTGAATAAGAAATGTTTTAAGTATTAAGTGCATGGACGTCTACAGTTTGATCCTGTATTCAGTGATGGAATCTTCAGTGCATGTGCATTAAGTCGCTTTGCTTAAATATACAGCATTATTTTTATCATATGGAAAGGAAAAGACCTCGCAGAAGACTACATGCACACTGGGGACCACAGCAAAGGCAAATTGTTCAGAGCACGTAAGAAAGCACTAACAAAAGACTTAAGATGGTCCGCGCTGGATTTTCAAGGAGTTTAAAATCTAGATGGTCCCTAAATGGCAAGATGACAAATCCACAAATCCGCAATCACCAAATGTGTAGTCTGGAATCTTTGGCTCCTTAGGAATGAGAAACCTGTTTTTGGAGGGCATGAACTTGCAGAACGTCTTCGCTCTCAGACTCAAACCCTACGACAGAGCAGATCTCTGGAGTTGCGGTGTCTGAACTACAAATTTGTTCGCAAACCATCAATCTTGCGGTTTAGAGCTAGCGATGCTCTAAGGCCCGCCCGGAAGAACAGTACCTCGCTCTGATTGGACAAACTGATTTTCTGGCTTAAACCGCAGCTCCTTCGTCTGCCAATCACACTGCTTCTGGGCCCAACCCTTGCCCCGCCCCCTGTGACGTAACGGGTGGCGCTGGCTGGTTTCCACTTTAGCCCTCAAATTCCTCATCCGTCGCCCAAGTTCCTCATTGGCCAATAGAGATGAGGGAAGAGGAAAGCCTATTTTGCTCTGTAAACTGCTCCCTCTAGTTTCTCTTCTCAAGCTGTCAGGAGAGTAATTATAGCCCGGAGCTGTACGCAAACGTGCAAACTGACCCGCCGATGGCGGGGCACATCTCTGTCCTCCCAGGAGAATTTATTACGCGGTTGTGACGCAGATGGCACTCGCTCGCCGCCTTCACTTGCGATTGGTTGTAGCCTAAGTCGGTCAGTCAAACAGCCACGCCCCCTCCTCAACCTTCACCTCGCTCCTCCCGACTGCCCTAAGGCCACATCCCGCCCGCCTTCAGCCGCTTGGCCCTGCGATTGGCTGAGGGTGCTGGCATGCTTTCCCACCCCTACCCCGTCCGGAGCCTTGAGAGGCGGGCGGGACCCTGCGGAAGTTGTCAGTCAAATTCTTCCCGCCCCCCCGCCCGGCCTTCCCCGGGGTCGCGCGCCGAGGAGCGCGCGCGCACGCGCACGCGCACCCCCCCCTCCCGGCGCCCGTACCAACCACCTTCTCAAGTTGTAGCGGCCGCTCGACCGGGGCTCTCCGTGGGTTGCCGGCGGGCGCGCGGGGTGGTGTTTTGCACCGCGCGACGCTGCCCTGGGCGAGTGTGTGCGCTCACAGCGCGCCGGCCGCGGGTCTCCGTTCCTGGCCATGCAGGGTTGGCGCTGACAGGGCAAGAGGGCACCCCGGCGGAGCTGCGAGCGGACCCGCGATGGCACTGCGCCAGGAGGAGGCTCCGGGCTGGGCGGACGGCGCTGCCAGCGGGCGTTGAGACGCTGCCCGGAGGGCACCGGGGCTGACGGGACGAGAGGCGCACTTGGCGCCCGCCCCGCGCGCCCGGAGTCAACAACTTCTGCTCCCCCCGCCCCGCCCTTCCCGCCGCCGGCCCGGGCGCTCGGCGCGCGGCGGGGACCCGGAGCCCCGGGCGGGCGCGGGGATGCGAGGCTGAGCGCTGTCGGGCGGCGAGGACCGGCTCGGCGGCACCGGGGCGCGGAGAACGGGCGGGGGCTCCGCGCGCCTCTCCCCGCCTCCTCCTCCCGCCCCGCTGCCCGCGCGGTGCAAGCAGCAGCCGGAGCCGCCGATCGCCCGGCCCGCGGAGATGTCGTCGTCGTCGCCGGCGACGGGGGCTGCGAGCGCCGCCATCTCGGCCTCGGAGAAAGTGGACGGCTTCACCCGGAAATCGGTGCGCAAGGCGCAGAGGCAGAAGCGCTCGCAGGGCTCGTCGCAGTTCCGCAGCCAGGGCAGCCAGCCGGAGCTGCAGCCCCTGCCCCAGCTCAAAGGTAACCGCTGAGGTGCGCCGCCGGCCCCTTATCCTGGAGGGGCCCCTCCCTGCGCGGCCCGGCTCGCAAGACTTGCGCTGTCCCCACCCTGCGCGGCGCGGCCCCCACCCCTGACGACCAGGTTCCCAGCGAAGTCCTGCTTCTGTGCCCCAGATCCTCCTTCACGCTTCCCATCGCGGAGGCCGACGCCCCTTCCCACCTGCGCGCTTGCCTGACCTGTCCTTCCCGTCGGGACTCCTGCGTCCCACGAGGCAGAGTTCCACACTGTCCCCCGCGCCTGGCCCTTTCTCGCTCCTCCTTTTCCACCCTGTGTCGTCTTCAGACCCTCGCTTTCCCTAGTTGGACTTCATGTTTTCGACCATGGTCCTTCACTTTTTCTGTGAGCAAGGTTTCCGCACCCACCCTCCTCTCAGCACCCCTTCGCACTGATTGTTCCTAAGACCAGAGTCCGAATGCAAACAGCCGAGGGGCAGGAGTTAGCTGGACTGTAGATGTGTTTAATGGGCCAGTGTGGGTCTTAACTTACTGGATCGTGAATACTCCGACGTTTGAGAGTATACACACGATCGGCTTGGAGAAGTGTAAACGAGTGGAGAGTATTGTTTTGCAGTGGACTGGGAATTTAGCTCACTAGGCAGTGATTCCGGAGACTTCGTAAGGTTTGTACAGTAATTCCAATTGGTATCCGTGCCTAATGCCTTGCAGGAGTACTTGGCACTCTTTTTGGCTCACTTACTTTTCCCACGCAGTTTAGAGGCTTTTCAATACGTTCTTTCTTGGTGTTACTGCTTATTCTTCGGGAAATACTGGGTTTTAATTTTAATATTGTTGCTTTTTATGAGATAGAAATCATTGTGGAACAAGTTGATTGTGTCCCTAGACATTTTCAAAATTCTTGTCACAAAAGAAACCTGATGGAGGGCCAGGGAGATAGCCCAGTAGAATAAGTGCTTGCCTGACAAGCGCAAGGTACTGAGTTCAATCCCTGGCTCCGCGGGGGGGGACGGGGGGGGGGACCGGGACCCCGGGAGGGGGGAAATCCCGGCGGGGCGGGGCCCTGATGGAAATCTGGATCATCTGTTTTACAAGGCCAGGAAATTGAAGGTTCATGCTAAAATAGATAAGTGTCAAGCAGCACATCTTCAACCTATGTGCAAAAGACCCAGTGTTCCTTTCAAGGCCAATCTGGACCTGATTTGTCTTTAACTTTATGAATCCAACCTCATTTTGGCAAGCAGTCTAAAGAAAGTCCCAGTTCAAATCACAGTTGACCAACAGTAGTTTTGGAACTCTATTCAGAGCCTGTGTTGCACTGCCTCCTGGGCAGCTTCCAAATCAAGGACATCCAACAGCCAGAATCAGAAGGGCTTTTCAAAAGAGGTTTTAAGATATATTTAGTCCTGCTATAGCATTTATGATTTAATTACTCTTTAGCACACCAACACCATAAGTGTTAAAATTCATGTAATATAGTCTGTGGTAGACCACAGTGGTAGGCATTACTAAGACCTTAATTCTTCAGGAATGTTGTACTTGTAAGAGAATATTGTCTTACCAGTAAGGATATTGAACTGCTATTCATAGGTTTAAAATTTTACACATTAAAGCATCACTTTGATGGTTTTGATTTTTTTTCTTGAGCATCAAATTATTTTTACATTTTTTAGTTCTAACATTTGTCTTTTAATAGGATATTCTAGTTCTCAGAATTGTACTTGTTAATATTCACTTTTATTTAATAAAAATAATTGAATATTAAAAATGTTTTAACCAGATAGGTCTCTTAATACATCTCACTTTTAAAAGCTTGGCAATAATATGCATAGAGTCAGTAGTCATCTAACTTTCATGGTGTTTTGTTCAACAAGTGGAAGATGCCATCGTGGTTTATTTACATTATCTGGTCACTAGAAAAAAAGAAAATTGGAACTGCAGATTGATTCTAGATATCCATATGAAAATATAGTATCCTTCAAAAGGAAAATTGCTCAAGATAAATTTATTCAGGATAACTTATTTAGATTTAATTACAGATATAGCACTCCGTTACTCATATTACCCACTAATGGGAAAAAACTGCTTCTACTCCAGGTGCCAAAAATGCTTGAAAAGTGATTTTTTAAAAACTTCAGTTGCTTCATTTGGTACTTGGCAGTATACTTAATACCACAGTGCTGTGTGTGTGTGTGTGTTTCTGTTAGGAGTAGTTTTTTTTTCCATTTGTGGCTTTAGCAAAAAGCTGTGGAAAGCCCTTTAGTATGTGTACGAAAGAATTTTTCTCCTTGCTCTGAAATATAATCTTCCTGTGGAGTAATTCAGATATCTCTGGACATGCAAGGTCTCTCAGGTGTTTAAACCAACCTGCTTATGTTACACTTTGTGCACATGGTCTCAACTAGGGGGGTGCCAACTAGTTTTCCTCAATGCATACCCTGTGTAAGGATTAATAGAGTAAGCCACCGTAGGAAGTTTATTTTTGTAAAATCATTTGGTAAGTGGATTGCAGAATTTTAATGGTAAAAATACTGAAGATAAATGGTTTGTCTATAGTATTGAAAAAACAAACCTTGTTTAAAAAAATTTTTAAAGGAATTTGTGTGGGCCCTAAACATTACATTAAATTAATTTATATTACAGGACTTACATCCCCCCAAAAAGGTGTTGTCTTTCCTTATGTTCATTATATAATCTTTGAGAGCTAGATGCTAGAAAACAGAACTAGGAACATTATGTCAGTAATTTTTTTGTGTAACACTTATGCTAACACGTTTTCCACCTTAAGTTTTTCATCTGGTAAGCAACAAGTAAGAAGCTTAACTTTTTAAGAAATCTGTTACAATGGGAAGTTTTTAGTCTCTAACCTACTTTAAGGTTTTTGGAGATTTGATTTGGTAAAGTAGTTGATACTTTGTATTTGTTTAGCAATTATTTCCAGATTATTTTGCCTTTTTCTTTATTTTTAATTGTAAATAGTATTGTTCCTGACAGATGGACCAAAGACATGTGACTTTTGATATCTGTAATCTACTTTTTCACACTTACTGAGGAATGCTTTTGTGTGATAGTCCATATAGTGATACATTTTTACCAATACCGTGTTTTATTAGGTCATCCCAGCAGCTTCTGTGAAGACTAATATTATTCCCATTTTATTGCTGAGAAAGCTGAGGTTCACAGTTTAGTTTCAGACTTGTGATTATTGTTTGGATAGTTTGCAACTGACACTGAAACTCAGGTCAGATGATTTGAGTATTTTTGCCATTAACCTGTTTAATTTGAAGCAATCTGATAGAAAAAATTGGATGACTGGGCTTAGTGCTAGGTCAAAGGTAAGTTTTTAATCTTTCTGAGTCGTTTTCCTTATCTGTAAAATGGGGATAATACCTTCTATCCCCAGGATTGAGGGGATTAAGTGAAATAATTTAAGTGCCTAAAAATAGGCAAAGAATGTTAGCTCCCATTCTGTTTGATATTTGGAAATCCAGATTTCAAATATTTTAAATGAAGCATTGTTAGGATTACTTAAATAGTAAACTTTTCCAATGTATTTGAAATATGATTGTATTTATAATGTTTTCAGATGTGATTACGTGAGTCAAAGCTATAATTATTTTTTCCTGCATGAGTGTAGAAATGCAGAGGGTAAAGTCAGACTGTACGTTATTTGAAAAAGTTTTTTTTTTTCTTAACCAAGCAAAGAAACCCCATTAAGCCATATAATTGTAAATGCACATGTCTCCTGGGGTGGCTAGGCAATAGGAAAGAGGATGAAGCTGATTTTGACACTGAAGTCCTCTTTAGGTAAGGTAAAGAACTTGCCAGGCATCCCTGGGATTCGTTGCTGGTTCATGCTAGGAAGCTGGGAACTGGTGTTGCTGATTAAAGCGCCTTGCATAGTATTAGGGGAGAATGTATGGTGTGTTGGAGCTTTGTGTTCTTTTAAGTTAATTGTGGGACAGGAGTCCTGATAAAATCTGAACTTCCGTAATTATCTTTTTTTGGGGGGGGTAGGGGGGCAGGATAAAATGCTAGTAACTTAGATTTCAAGGTTTATAAATGTTAAAGTTAGTATCGTTCCAGCTATACACAACTCTTTTGTATTTTGGATGAAATTAGAGAAGAGTTGAAATTCATCTGAATATGTTAAAACTATTTCAAGCCAGATGCGGTGGTGCACACCTATAATCCCAGCACTCTGGGAGGCTGGACCAGGAGCTCCAGCCAGGCTGGGCAGTTTAGCAATTTAGATCTTCTCAGTAGGGTTGAGATAGGGATATATTCAGTGAAGACCATAGGTTCACTTCCCATCCGGGAAGGGGTAGGCAAGATAAAGCATTTAGGACTATGCTTTTTTAGAACTGTCAAAACTCTCCCAGGAGGCTTGAGTTTCTCTCTTCACTTTTTAAGTTTTTCTTGGCTGTACTTCTTAGAGAATTTGCTAAGTGTGGGGTCTGGCGCTGGTCTTCACATGAAGGAAACTCCTATACTTAGGTTTAACATCTCATTTCTCATTTGAGGTCATATCCTCCCTTCCATTTTATTGCCTCTTTGTATCTTCATATAATTTTGGATTGTTTTATGAAGTGTCTGATTGAATAAGGTGAGGATAATCCAGGAAGACATATGTGACATGCTGGGTGGCTCCTGGGGCAGCACTCGGCCCTTGTACATTCGCACTAGTAGGTTTGCCGTGGGTTCTGCCTAGGACTTGTGGTGGCTTTGTGCTGATGGTCTAGCCCCTGTGAACTTCTGTTTATTCATTTTCACCTGCAAGAAGAGCATTTTTTCCTTGATAAAATCACACAGATTAATTAGTCTCAAGTTCAAAAACAGGCTTATCAACAAAACTAGTAACACTTGAGAAATCATAGACTTTTGTGCTTTTTTTCAATTTAGCTTTTTAAATTATAACATCTGGGCATAAAGACTATGTTTATTTTTATATAGAGATGAAAGTTTATTTTTATGTAATTAGAATTCTGGTTCTACTTGCCATATACTTGGGGAACTTTAAAAATATCAAGTCTTGGGCCCTACTCCAGAAGCATTATATATAAATTAATAGCTTGAAGATAGCATCCAGACATTAGGTATTTTTAAAGCCCCCAAGGGGGATTCTGATGTTCAGTTGGGAAGCATTGGTCGGCATTATGGCATTATCTGTTGACTTAATTCATCAATTGAGACTTTGTTCTTTACTCAGCTTTTTTTTTTAAACAGGACCAGGGTTTGAACTCATGACCTTGCACCTGCCAAGCAGGCATTTGTGACATGGAGCTATCTCCCCAGCCCCTACCCAGCTTGTTAACATTTCCTGCCCATTTCACCTTCTGGTGTTTACACTTTACTCTTAACTTTGCTGCCCCCAGTGGCTAATCGGTTGCTTTCCTGAAAGAGACAGTGCTTCCAGATTCTTGGAGTTTTAGGTATGAGATGGTTCAGCATACTAGATTTTGTTGTAGTGCTGTAGTTAAAGCCCAGCTGTTATTGTTCAAGGCCAGGTGATTTTTTTTTTCTCTCCGATTTTTCAAGATAAAGGAGTAAGTAAGTTTGAAAACGTGGTAGAGGTTTGCCTAGCTTTAATCCAATTATTCAAGATAACAGGTGTTGGCCACATCCACCTTGCAAAATAAAACTGATTTCTTCCGATTCTTGAAAATCTCGATGTAGTATTGGATATGTTGAGTAAAAGGTGTTGAACCAATAAACTGTTGAATTTAGTTGCGGTTTTGGCCAAGCCTTGTGTTTACTCTGTATGAAGAAATATTTTTCTTCAGTGTATTTATGTCTTAGTTAATTCTGACTGCAAGCTTTTATTGAGTGTAGGGCAATGAGGACCCAGGGCTACTTCTACTCTATATTCTTGTTCATCTTTGGGCTTTGTATTCACCACTATGAGTATCTGTATTTGTTACTTTGTTGTTTTGGATAATTTGCTCAGTTAATATAGTGATGTTCTCACTCCAGAAAAAAATGGGATATTTGTGTGTCTGAAAGCAGCTGTCAATTTTTTTTCCAAAAGTCATTATAATATAGTACTAAATACAGTAGTCTGGGCATAATAGTGTAATAAATGTCATTCAGAAAGAATAGGGCCCAGCAGGATAGCTCAGTGGTCTAAAGCACCTTCAGGGGGCTGCAGGGACCGCAGTTCAATCCCCGGCACCACATGCTGCACCAGCCCTGCCCTCAGGGCAGGCTGAGCCGGCCATAAAAATAAACAAACAAACAAACAAAAGTTCTGAAACAAGGAAAAAAATAAAATAAAAAATTATAGCTTGGGTGGCTTCAGGGACCGCGGTTCGATCCCTGGCACCACATGCTGTGCCAGTCCTGCCCTTGGGGTGGGCTGAGCCGGCAATAAAAATGAGTGAATAAACAACAAAGGTTCTGAAATAAGAAAAAAATAAATAAATAAAATAAAAAAATTAACTTTTTGTTAATGTTTAATTGTTTGATCAATCTTCTATACCTATATCTATTAATCTGAACTGATCCAATGATGAAAATATGTAATACAACCATTATTAAATTTAAAATAAATAAATAAATAAATATTTTGAATTTAAAAAAAAGAATAACTTTGGGGGAGTACATTACTAGGGATTGAATTCAAAGGCCTCAGGCTTGCTAGGTAAGGGCTCTTACATTGAGTCACATCCCTAGGCCCTACCATAGAGCCCTATTTTTTTGAGACAGGTTTGGCTAAATTACCCAGACTGACCTTGAACATACAATGCTTTTTTGGCTCAGCCTCCCACATAAGAGGGATTACAACTGTGCATCTTTGGCCTGGCTACAGTTCCCTTTCTTCTTATTATTTTTTTTTTTAAATAAAGATGGGTTTCTCACTTTCTATTTCAGGCTGGGCTTGAACTTACTATGTAGCCCAGGCTGACCTGGAACTTGTAGTGGTCTTCTTGCCTTATCCTCCTGAGTAATGGGATTATAGTCTGGCATACACCACTGCTACATCCAGCTCTGGAATCACGGTTGTGTGAACTTCAAATTAACCTTGACCTCCTCACTGTGCTTTTTGCAGTGATGTTTGATGCTTTTAGGGATTGATTCTTTTCTGTTTTGTTTGGTTTGTTATGTTTATGCCTAAAGCTGAATCAAGCTTATTTAAAGTAAATGAATTCTGGGTTCATAATACTTGGACAGGAAATAGTACATGTGAGTTTAAAACAAAGGATTGTTTGCTCTTATATTTCTCTAGCGACTAGGATTGTTTGCTCTTATATTTCTGTAGCAACTAGTGTGAGGTGAGTGATATTTTACATTATTGATTTGTTTCCAGGGAATAATTATTGTATAAAGTTTGTATGGAAAAGTTGTAGTAAATCGATTCTCAGACATGGACATGTATATGTTTAAAATTGAATAAACAAATAATTAGTTTACAGTAACTTCTAAATTTGAAGTGCAGTCTTTATTTATAAGGATGTCCTTGAAGGAGATGAAAGGAACAGATTCAAAATGTATAATTACTTTTAGTGTATTATTATGTAACAAGGAATCTAATTGCTGAAAGAACTTTACATGACAGGCTGAGTTTATGTAAAATAAATGCTACTTGCCTGTGCAGGATAATCATTAGTAAGCAGTTTCTAGACTATTTTTTATGTGTATCTATTTGAACTTTTCCCTGAAGGAATTTGTTTGTGTGGGCTTTTCAGTGAGTAATGAAAAATTTTAGAAACTCTGTAATTTTGATTCAGATTCCTTAAAGAAACCTATTGGAATTTTTTGTTTGTTGGATATGATAGGCTTACATGAGTTTCAGAGAAGTGGTTTCTAACTTCTGCTTGCCTTTTACTGAAGGTAAGAGATTTCTTGGGAGCACACTCCTCCTACTGGAATGGCGATGTTCATTGCACTGAGTGTACTTTTCTTTGGCTTCTGGTGCTGAATGGACCTCAGAAATCATTCTGTATAGCCTCTTTGGACACTTGTGTCACTCAGCCACTGTAAATAGATAATTTTCTAAGGATTTCAGTGAAGAAAGTTGCTTTAAAGTAAGGAGAACACAAGGTTTTTCACTCTTAGCTACATTCACGTTTTGCTTATTTGTTGCATAACTGTGGCTGAAGAGGTCAAATGCCCAAAGTAAAAGCTTTTTAATGGCTGGGTTGGAACTTGCAGTCAGGAATATCAAGTCATAATATAGCTTCAGAAATGATTACTTCATCTTTTTAGTTTTATATTTGTTTCAGTTATTGTCAGAAATCAGATTATTTCAACTCATTGTTAATTTCTATGCTTTTAAATTTGATAGAAAAGAATAAAATGAGAAATTTTATTATTACCCTTATACAGAGTTTTGATTAGCAAAAAAAGGTTTTAAAAACTTAACTTTTTAACCAGACATTTCTAAACATTTGTTGAAATTATAAGTAGAACAAGATACAGTTTCTTTAGAAATGTGTATCTGCTTAAAAAAAATACCAAAAAACAATTTGCACCCCTGTTCTTTTAAATAGTCAGTGGAAAAAGTTTGTTTTCCTACTGTGAACTTAGACGCATTCTTTGCTTCGAAAACTGTTAGTTTCCATATTGCTTAAAATGTAAGTGAACTACTGTGAGATTGAAGCTTTACTCACTTAGTAAACTGAATGAGACATCAATTTGTTTTCTTTTGAAATTAGATGTATTAAGCAGCTTGTAGTTGGTGAGGAGTACAGATCTGTAAGCAAGCAGTTTCGATTAGTGTGGTAAGTGTTGTGTTAAGATGTAGGAGAGTGTGTGAGAGCCCCAACCTAGTTTTCCTCTGGAAGGGAAGGAAAGCTTCCTGGAGAAAGTGGTAGGTAACTAAGAGTTAGGGGTGTTAGGCCAAAACTGGGAAGAGTCTCACTGTAGACCCGTGAGTGAATATAGCATGTTGTTCAAGTCAGAACTGCCTTTCCTTTGAATGCCAGTAGTTTATAGGGCTGTGATATTGAATGCTGTAGGAGACTGGCTTGGGAAGAGACTTGAAGCTCTTCATGTTAAAGAACAGGTGTGAGCATGCGCTGCATTTATACATAACACTGGTATAAAGAATGTGTTTGGAGATAAGAGTAACACTAGTTAGGACATGGCCTGGCAATCCAGACGGGCTGTGAAGGTTGCTTTGTTGAGGAGATGGGTACTGTCACAGGCAGGACTTGGTAACAGGGAAGAATTGATGGCAGTGCAGCTCGGGGTTGGGCAACTAGATGTATGATGGATTATCAAAAGGGAAAAAAGATTAAATTTAGGAAGACAAAATAATGATTCTTTGTGAGTCAGTTGAAGTACATGTGGGAAATTGAAGTGAAGCTGCCTTGTAGGAAGTTACATAATTTGGGTCTTGAACTAAATAGGTCTATGCCAGAGATGATAATTTGTGGAGTCTTTAGCTTATAAATGGCATTTGAAGCAATGTAAATTGAAATGCCTGCCTAGAGAAATTATGTAGCATGAGAGAAAGCAAGAAATACCATCATGTAGATGATGGTCAAAAAAACAAAGGGCACAACCAAGAGGCAGGAAGAGCAGGCTGAACTGGGGGCAAGGCCACCAGGGGAAGAGAGTAGTTTGAAAACTTGAGGGTTGCTGCAGGGAGGCATACCATTGTAGAAGTGCACAAGCCAAATAACTGAAAGTTTCCATGGCTTTGGGAGTCTGCATGCATCATTGCTGACTTGCCAGGCATTTCAGAGGCCTGAGAGACTCAACACACGGTGTCTGTCAGGTAAAGAGTAAGTGGAAATTGCGTAGGTGAGTCAGGAAGTGTGGACAGCTCTTTTAGAAAGTTTGGCAATCCTAAAAGATATATATATATATTTATAGCTGTTGAGGGGAGAACGGATTATAGCAGCAAACTTTTAGAAGGAGGACCAGTTAAAAGGTTGCTTTAATAGGCAAGTTAAGACATGATGTAAAGGCTGGGCATGGTGGCCCACAGCCCAGCACTTAGGAGGCTAAGGCAAGAGGATCATTGTGAGTTTGAAACCAGCCTGAGCTACAAAGTGAAGTCAAGGTCAGCCTAAACTGTATAGTGAGACTCTTCCTCAAAAAGACCAAAACAAAACAATACATGGTGTGGCTTCATCTAGGGTGGTAGCAGTAGAGATAAAGAGAGATTTATGTGAGATATATTTTGAGCAGTCTGAATTGTTTGGAGGGTAGGAATAAGGAGAGACAGCATTAAGGATGATTTCCAGATATATTTTAATGTAAACACCTAATGGATAAAGTGTATATAACTATTGAGATAGGAGTACACTAGAGAAGAAACCAGATCTAAAAAGGAAACGCGGGTTTTTATTTTTGGCAACTTTAAATTTGACATTTCTTTTGGAAATCCAGTTATGAATATCAAATAGACTTTGGATGTGTGAATCAGAGTACCCATTTGGTAATTTCTATAACTTCTGAACATTAATTACTTTTATTTTAATATATCATTCCATGGTCTTTAACTTTGCTTACTAAATGATGTACACAATTTGGGTGTTTGGCCACTTAGTCAAAGCCAGGTTGGAATTATCTGTTCCTTCACTCAGCAATAGCTTCCGTATTCATCCAATAGCAGGATGTTTGTGGTATGTGCAAGAAACAGATCTTTGGGGCCCGGCAGGATGGCTCAATGGTCTAAAGCGCCTGCTTGGGAAAGCTTGGGCAGCTTCAAGGACCATGGTTCGATCCCCAGCACCACATGCTGCGCCAGCCCTGCACTCAGGGCGGGCTGAGCCAGCCATAAAAATGAGTGAATAAACAAACAAAGGTTCTGAAACAAGAAAAAAATAAATAAATAATTTTTTTTAAAAAAAGAAAAAAGAAACAGATCTTTGTGACGAAAGAAGTACATGAATACGGTTAGTGTTACCTTATTGCCTACTTTCTGCCCTGAGATTGTAAATGAAGTGTTCTGAGGCCTGATAATCTTTATCTTCCTGCACAACATTTAGGAAGTCGTTGCTGTTTTACTATTTACTGAGTGAAATAATGAAGCAAATCATTATTAAAATTGACTGGAGGAAAATACCAGTTTGGTCATGTTGTATTTCAGAATCTTATGATTTATGGCTGAGTGATGTTTATATAGGCTAGATTTCTTGAAGAAGCATTTTATAGGCTTCTTTGGAAAACCAAACCTAGTAGGTTTTACAGTATTTTTGCACAGATAGCTTTATCTTCTCAGTTGGTTATTAATTCCTTTCTTTTCTGTAGTATTAAGCTAAAGATGTGTATTAACTGTGTTAAAGCACATTTGAGCACCTTGTTTCCCAATGGTGCAAAAGAGAAATATTTGGAACTGAAAGCCTTACCAGAGGAGATAAAATTTCTTTAGATGCTGAGCAAGTGGATTATCATGAGCATAGTTTTTTTAACTCCTTTTTTTTTTTTTTTTTCCTAAGGACCTTTAAAGCAGAGGATCTTTGTTAAATTCTTCTAATCTTGTTAATATTCTTTTGTGGGACCCCCTTTTAACAGTCTCCCTGCTCCCTTGATGTAATCTATGGGTTTTTTTCTCAAGATAAGGTTGGATTGTTAATCATGCAGTACATTTGTATCACTTGTAAATTTATTATTTGGAGTTACCACTCATTCAAATTTGTAATGATTTGTAGTTATAAGCATGGACATTTTGAAAGGACTAAATCAAATTCAGTGGTTAGGTTCAATGTTGACCTTATGGAAAAATTTGGTTTGGTTTTCCTAGAATTTGGTTTATGACCAGAATTGTGGATAAAATTGTTTGTCGACTGAGGTACCTCTGTATTACTTTACTGATTTTATTCTACTAAAACTTCTAGATGATTGAAATTAGACAATAATGTCATCTCCTTAAGTAGCTTTCTAGATGCTTCTGGAAAAGTGAATAAACCAGGCTAACTGAATCCCAAGTGGAACCAAAGTACCAAGTATAGCAGTGAACTAACTTCTATTAAGTTGTATTTATTCCTGTGGTCACATTGCTTTTGTGAAATTTTGATCATTCATGTAGAAAAGGTAAAAATAACTCATCTTTTACCTAAATATCAGATTATCTTTTGTACTTCATTTATTTTGATAATCTTTTTAATTTGGATTGTCAGGATGATCCCACACTTATTTTGAGAACTACTTGTTTTTAAAGGTCTGAAGAAGTAGCATATATAGAATAGGAATGACTATTTTTGGATACAATACTTTCTGTGAGTCATAAGTGAGTCTCAGTTTTCATGGTTTTCTAAAATAAACTCATTTAAAGAATCTGCAGGAAGAAATGTCATTCTTAACTACTATTTATTTTATATTGGTTTTGTTATTTTTGTAAAAATGGATAGACTGGTAAAATAAATTAAAAGGATCATATTATAAAGGTAGACTATAAAAATTCCCATGTAGAGGAAACCTTTTTGCTGTTTTCCCATATTTTTGGTTAGGCTTTTACAGTGTACTGTCTGTTCTATAGTCTGTTGTTTTCACTGCATAGAATAGTGCAAGTGGTATAATTTTTGAAAGAAAAATTAAAATTTTTTCTGGGGCAGGTGAAATGAATAGACACTCAGAAGAAGCACAAATTGTCATTCTTAGTATGTAAACATTCAAATAAGTAAGTATTTCAGGGTAGAAGAACAGAAGAGCCAGCCAGATAGCTCAGCTGACTAAAGCACCCACTTTGGCAGAACACAGTGGCTGGGGTTTGATCCTGGGTGAGCCTTGCCAGCCCTGCCCACAGGGTGCATGGAGACACTGATTCAGACTGGGGGTGGTGGTGCCCACATGTAATCCCAGCTCTTGGGAGGCTGTAAACAGGAGAATCACATAAGTCTGATCTATGTAGTGAGATCCTGTAGAGACCTATTATAGACCCTGTCCTAAATGCATAATCAATAAGTAAATAAATAAAAAGATTGTTTCTGAATAAAGATTTTATTTCTAGAAACATTGAATCAACCTATTTGAAATATTACTTATAAATTTATTAATTTAAAATTAAAAAATAATGTCTAAGGATACTGGTATTTAATTAAAGGGATGAGGGTCAGTGAGAAAGCTCAGGGGCCTAGGTGCCTCCTTAGGCAAGTTCAGGGACCAGATTCAATCACAGCAGCCCTGCCCCAGGGGCGCGCTAAGCCAGAGACTGAGTGAGATATGGTGGTCTATGCCTTTAATCCCAGCACTGGGGAGGCTTGAAACAGGAGGATCACTGAGTCTGATCTGCATAGTGAGACCCTATACCAAATACATAAAATAAATAAAATGAAATAAAGGAAAGAGTAAAGAAAAATAAAAATGCATTTGTTAAAGGGGGTTATATGTAAATTTCTTGGGAAATCCCAACTTAAAAAATACATTATCATCTCAAAAAACACACTATTTTGTGTAGAACTTCAGGGGTCTTAGATTTCTGCCCCAACTGCTATCCTAGAACCCATCTGTTGAAAGTGGAGGGTCTATAGCACTTAGACTTGTATAGAGACTTAAATATCTTACCTTTTCTTAATCCAGGAGTAGCAGATGTTTTGTAGGCATTACAGGAAGCAGTACCTCCAAGGTAAAACCTCATCACAACCATCTAACTGAAAGTAGCAGTAGCCCTCCATTCTATCCAGAGAGTTCCTTCTAATATTTCTTGTTCCTGAAAAATCCCAATGAGAAATAAAATGATTTTGAACACTTTTTTTTGAACACTTGTTTTATTTAACAAATGACAGGTTTTATATCCAAGTGAAATTAAAAAGTGACATAGGCTTTCCATGAAGCCTCTTAGAAGACTCTTAAGCATTCTGCTTCCTGATATCCAAGGTTCTACATCCCAGAGAATCCATAACATGCCGTTAGCTCACCCTCATCCTTGTTCTTTCTGCTTTATCAGAAGGAGTTCTTTTGGGGACCCGGCAGGATGGCTCAGTGGTCTAAAGCGCCTGCTTGGGAAAGCTTGGGTGGCTTCAGGGACCGTGGTTCAATCCCCTGCGCCACATGCTGCGCCAGCCCTGCCCTCAGGGCGGGCTGAGCCAGCCATAAAAATAAGTGAATAAACAAAAGTTCTGAAACAAGAAAAAAATAAATAAATAAAATAAAAAAATTCTAAAAAAAAAAAAAGTAGTTCTTTTAATACGAACGTTACCATAAATTAATTTATAAAAATAAAATTTGATCAGTACATTTTAACCTTTCTATGACATAATCATTGTGTATAACTTATACTTGAATAATTGGTTAAAGCATGGAAATATACTCAAAAGTTTTCATAATCTGTTTTCTTGAAATAATATACACTTGTGTATTAGAATTATCAAATTTATAGTATACATGTGTTCAAATTTTCTAAAATATAAGTGCTGTTTTTCTTGCCATCTTGAATTTAATGAAATCGTAGAACTTTCACTGTCATATTTAGTCACAATGCTGTGTAGTCATTTGTCAATAAACATTTCCATTATGACTTTATAATGCCCTGTTCTCTAAAGTTTCAAATAAAAGCTGATTTTAGATTCTTAGTTATTAATGTTCTAAGGGTATTGCCAAAAAAAGCTACATGTCCTATATTCTGTGCCAGTTTCTTAAATTAGAATCTTGGATTGCATCCTCAGCGTGTCACTGTAGTGGTATTGCTGGGTTGCTATGATACAGTGCTTGTTCTATAATTTGTGGCATTAATCCTATATGAGATCTTACTTTAGATTTCAAATATATGAGCAACAATAGTTGGGGTTATAATGTTTTTTTTTTCCTTTAAGGAACATTATTTCCACTACCTTATTATTTTTGTTAAAAATGAAGATATTGCTGTTTCAAGTATTTATCTGTAAATGTAAAATGTTAACAAATGTACAATTTGAGTAACTTGGTATTTCTAAGAAGTTTTAACTTATTACTTTGACTTTAATGAAGATGGACAAGAAGAGGAAGGTTTTATGATAGTCAATAAAAATTTGCTCTTCTACTTATATTTGAAATCTTCAGAGATACAGATATAGACTACACCAGGGAGATATCTCAGTAGCATAAGCACCCACCTGGCAAGTGCAAGGTCCTGAATTCAATGCTCAGTACAAAAAAAAAAAAAAAATATATATATATATATATATATATATATATATATATATACACACACACACAATATATATATATACATATATATATATATATATATATATATATATATATACACACGCATACAGAAAATGTGAGATATCTCACATTTTCTGGTAAGATGCATTAGAGATAGTATCAGCCAAACCACATTAGCAGAAAACTCCAAATTATCTTTATTTTACTAAAATTTTTCCATTCAGTGAAATTGTTCTTGAAACTAACCCTCTATTGCCATATTAATAGAATATTGTTACCTCTTTTTCATTTTATGTGTTGGTTTTGGAGTTCTCATTTACGTGTTTCAGTTCTTTTCTAATTTAGTCTTATGAACAGCATAAAGACAAAATGGAATTCACATGTGTTTTGTACATATTTCTTGTGAACTGAAATTTATGTGAATGTTGGGAGAAGCATTACCACAAATGATCTTAATTTTGTTGTCTTTTAGTAGTGTTTTGAGTATTTTATATGAAAGTTTTAAAAGACAGGACTGGACAACATTTTTTAGAAGTTTACTGAGATGTAATTCTCATACCTATTGTCCACCCCTGTAAACTATATAATTTAGTAGCTTATAATATATTTCTAGATGTGTGCAACTACTGTGGTCAGTGATATTTTCAGAGTTGATCCATGTTGCAGCATGTCAGTACTTCATTTCTTTTTTTGTTGTTGTTGTAAATTTTCTTTATTGATGTGCTCTAATATAACATTGTTATCATACCTTTCTTCTTGAATGATTGTTCTGCTTGTTTTTAGTTTCAGCATACCTATAATGGCTGCCTTGAAGTCCTAGTCTGTTAAATCCAACATTAGGTCACTCTCACAGACAGTTTTCCTTGCGGTTTTTTTCCCCTCACCTTTCTGACTTCTCTTACATTTTGTAAACTAGAAATCTTAAGTAGTCGTTGTAGCAGTGTTGGATAATGATCCTACCCTTTGGGGCTCATTTTTGTCACTTATTTATTCAGTGAGTGGGTGATTTCCTCAGAGGCAAAGCTTGGGTTATGTCCCCTCGTCCCTCTAGGATGACAGTGGTTTGGAAGGGTTTGTTGTCTTTTTCCGACTATACTCCAGCTGTTGAGTTCCTCTGTTCTGCAGCTGACAGTTGTTTTCAGCAGTGCTCTAAGGCATAACTTGTTCTACTGACTAATCCAATCAAATTTAGGCTTTGCAGGAGTAGCTTCTGAGGTTAGTATTTGTTCTCTATTCCGACAGCAGAGGGCTCCTGCAAGTTGTTGCTTCCCCTGAATCTCCATCCAGTTGACCTACTGTCGAGTCGGTATCCTCATTGAATCTGGAGATCTCATTCTGTTTCACCATGATCTTTGCTGCTTTTGAGAACATCTTTAGACTTGAACGTTTTTGTGCTTTGTGGCAAATAAAGTTCAGTTCCTTTAGGAAAAGATGAGCTGTTTGTGGGGGATGGGGAAGAAGGATAGCAACAGCCTGAGGTCTTTCGGACCTTCCAGGGCTGAGGTAATTGCTGCCCACAGTCCTCAATGGTATTGCCCACCTCTGCTGCACAAGTGGAAACTGCCAAAGGAAGGGAAACCCTACCTCTTGATTGCTCTTGCCTAGAATTTTGTTAGCCACAGTATCAGGTAGCTATGGATAGGATGAGAAATGCCAAGAGATGGAAGAAGAGGGATACATTTTTATTCTTGGATTTACCTCTTAGGTATGTAGGCTGCCCAGCTATTTTGGTTTGTGTATAGGTGTCCCCCCAAAGCCTAATGCAGTCATGGGGTGGCTTCTGAAATTTGTGATTGATTATTGTGGAAATGGGTGCAGCCTCTCCCTGGGGCAGGTGATTTGCATTTCAGTGTAAGATAGGAAAAGAAGTTAGCTGTTTGAGCAGCTGCTAGCTCTCCGAGTGATCTTGCTCTCTGCCCGCTGCCATGGAACATTGCCCTGTGCCATGGACCAGTCTGCTTATGGACTGAAACCTCCAGTAACTGAGCTAAATAAACCTTTCCTTCCTTCATTTTGATTGTCAGGTGTTTGTCTCAGCAGCAAGAGAAGAGTAAGACACCAGTTAAGCCAAAGGAAATGAACCATTTTGCTTCATATACCACATACTCTCACTACTATTAGATTATCATATATTCTCTTGAATAGATGCCTTCTTATTTGTGGTTTGCCCTTCGGACCATTTCCAGAAGCTGCAAATGGTTGCTTTAAGCAGTTTCCCTGGGGAGTAAGTCAGTGGAGCTCCTTTCCTTGTCTTGCTGGAAATTTGTCCCCCTCCACTACAGTTGTAACTTGTTTCATAATAATCATTAGTACCTTGCCATATCTAGAAATTCACAGCTTTCACCTATATATAATCATGCAAATAAATTCTAAATCTTAGAGGAAATGGGAAAGTCCCTTGAAATAAACAGCATTCTAAAATGGACACAAGAAGAAACAAATATTGCAATAGTTAATGTATTTATTTAATTTGTCATAAGTAAAACCCTGACAAGGATGTAAAAAGTAAAGAAAACTATAGGCATGTTCTTTGTGGATATAGATTTTTACATCTTATATAAACTAATTAAAATCAATACCAAAATAAGTGAATAGGATGAGACTGTACATCATGATCATTGTGTGATTTATGCTAGGACTGCAAGGCTATTGCACATTGAAAATAACATACTATATGACTAGAATAAAAAAAGAAAGATCATATCAGTTCAGTATAGGCAAATTAAATGGTTTTTTGTTTTGTTTTTGTTTTTGTTTTCTGTGCAGTTCTATTACCAGGAGTGTCTTTCTGGAGGTGGTTTCCAGGTTCGTTCTGTCCTGAGTAAAGAATTGGTCAAGATAGCGCAAATGGTGGGGCCCGGCGGGATGGCTCAGTGGTCTAAAGCCCCTGCTTGGGGAAGCTTGGGTGGCTTCAGGGACCGCGGTTCGATCCCCGGAACCACATGCTGCACCAGCCCTGCCCTCGGGGCAGGCTGAGCCGGCCATAAAAATGAGTGAATAAACAAAGGTTCTGCAACAAGAAAAAAATAAATAAATAAAATTTTTAAAAAAATTAAAAAAAAAAAAAGATAGCACAAATGGTAGCAGAGTCTTATTAAATGTAGTAGTAAAGGCTCTGCAGAATAAGTTTGGGGCAAGTAAAAGTAGGAAAAGAAGTACTCTGTACCCTACATGATGAAAGCAGAAGTGACAGAAACTCAATATGGACAAGCCCACCTCTCGGGCTGATGTCAGGTCCAGGCCACCCTGTGGCACACCTGCTTAAGTTCCTTCAAGAAGTCCAGGTGCAAGGGCCAGCCAAATGGCTCAGCAGATTAAAGCACCTGCTTAGGCAGATGCAGATGCCATGCTGGCCCTGCCCATGGGGCATATTGAGAGGGCAATTGAGACTGGGCAGGGTAGTGCCTGCCTATAATCCCCATGCTTGGGATGCTGAACACAGTCAGATCACCAGAGTCAGGTCTGATCTATGTAGGGAGACCCTGTAGACCCTGTACTAAAATACAAAAAAAA
>PVJA010013767.1:0-48726 GCA_004027025.1 Myocastor coypus | reverse complement strand
AAAAAAAAAAAAAAAAAAAAAAAAAAAAAAGAAAAAGAAAAAAAAAAGTTTAAAAAACTAGAACTGGAAATCCCAGTCAATCTAGTTATCCCCCTACTGGGAATTTTCCCAGAAGAACTGAAAACAGCATATCATAGTGATATCTGTGCACCTATGTTCATAGCAGCACAATTGGTGATAGCCAAATCCTGGAAACAACCAAAATGCCCATCATCTGAAGAATGGTTGAAAAACTTGTGGTGTTTTCATACAATGGAATATTACTCAGCTATAGGGAATGATAAACTAGAAGACTTCATGTATAAGTGGATGTATCTTGAACATATACTCATAAGTGAAATAAACGAGACCTACATATCTAAACATTGTATAGTCTCCCTAGTGTAAGAACTCAAAAGAAGAAATAAAAATGCAAAGACATAATACAGCTGAATGGAAAACAAAGACTTAAGCATTACCCAATGAAGTGATGGCAAACAGAGAAGATAGGAAACATGGCAGGAACAAAACCGTGCACTTATATTCACACGATGCCTAAGAACCACCAAAATATTTTTCACACTGAGGATAGCAATGGGTAACACTAAAATTATGCTTGGAATGCCTGTCATTCTTGTCTTTTAAATTTGGGCTGTTTCTAATGTAACTTCAGTTACGGCCATACTCTCTCAAATAAATGACTGGTTTACAAGATAAAAAAAGATTTGATGATAAAAGTATGTGATGCAGCAACTATTGTTAATTTGCTATTCTTTTTTTTAGAATTTTTTATTTCATTTATTTATTTTTTTCTTGTTTCAGAACCTTTATTTGTTTATTCACTCATTTTTATGGCCGGCTCAGCCCACCCCAAGGGCAGGGCTGGCACAGCATGTGGTGCCGGGGATCAAACTGTGGTCCCTGAAGCCGCCCAAAGCTTTCCCAAGCCGGCGCTTTAGACCACTGAGCCATCCCACCAGGCCCCGCTATTCTTATTTTGATATGTACCATATGTATTATTTTATATTAATGTTCCTGTCTTTGTTCTTGCTTTTTATTTTTGCTTTTGTTTTCATTTTTACACTTTAATGTAAAATAAAATTTTAAAAAGTATGAAAGATGAAATTGACACATAGAGCAACAAATGAGTTATAACCCTGAAAAAAAAAAAAGAGGGTGAAAGCAAAGATAAAATACTGTGTCTGAGAAATGCAGCATGAGCCATCATGCAAAGTTACAGTATCAAGATCTTTATGGCTTACCTCTCCTTTTATGCCACACAAATATCGAGGAAACTTGTGAGAATTTCTGTATATAGGTCATGAGAGGCAGAATACCACGTCTTAGGCTGAGGTCAGGTCTAGAGGTCATGCTACTGAAAACCTCCTCTTGTTCGCTTGAGAAGTCCATGTGAGGGGTTTTGGAAATAGTTCGGCGCTTGTGTTTGGGATCTTGTAGTTAATAGGTTGTGCCTGCTACCCTAGCCATCACCCTAATTTCCTATTTGAGGGTGAGCTGATGACACCAAAAGTGTGGGCGGGCACAAGGCTAGGATAGATGGCTCTTCCTGGGCTGGGAGGAGACTGGAGAAGAATACTGGGGCTGATTCCCAAGACTGTATCTTTACAGTCCTTGTAAGTATCAACAGCTCTGTCTGGTGTTCTAAGAAGACAGACAGAGAGTACTCTCCCAGCTCTGGGAAATGGCAGAAATTTAGTCCTGCAGAGGGGATGGGGCCTCCATGGGAAAAGTTCTAGATGTTGTCTAGGCTTTGTCATTATCCAAGACAGGGCTGTCATAGGTTGAATCAAGATAGCAAAATCCTCAGTCTTTTCTGAGTACCTCCATGTAGCCAGTTCTCTGCTAGGTGCTTTGGAGAAATTGAAGGTACTGGAAAAATAAACAGACAGATGAATCCCACTCTCTAGGCATACAAAGCCAACACCAAAGAGTCTGGAGGCCTCTTGCATACTCAAGAGACCTCACCCCTACCACACTTTCCATATATTGTGCATGTACCCTTACAAGAGAATATAGGTCTATGCTCATGTTCCCATGCCCCCCCACACCGCATAGGTATTTACATACCTATTCATACATTTATTTTAGAACAAGTTTCCCAAGTCTTGTGCAAGCTGTGACTTGGGCCTATGTGTGCTCTACATGGGGCCTGGCCCCTCCTCTCCTCTCCCCCTGAGGCAGAGGTTGTCTGGATGATCTCTCAAAAGTCCTGTTCTCCTTCTAGCCTTGCCTTAGCAGCAGGGGTCCTCCAGAGTGATAACATCATCTTCCTGCGCCTCTGTTTCCTCAACTTGCAAATTGGAGTTAATGATCCCCACCCTGCTTACCTCACAGGGTGGCACCAAGCATTCCCAGGAGATAAAGGACAACAGAGTGTTTTGTAAACTGCAGATTGCTTGCCAAATTGCCAACTACTATCATTTTCCCAGCTCTGAAATTTAAAAATGCTTCTGTACTCAAGTGAGCTCTATTCTTAGCATAGAGGTGGTAAGGAGTCCTGCCTGCTCCAAGGCCTCCTTCCTCTTGGTGTTGCTGTGGGGGCCTGAGCTTCTTGGCACTAAACTTTTTATGGGGCTACAGATTTGGTTCAGTGGTAGAATGCTTGTCTAACAAGCTGGAAGCCCTGGGTTCAGTGCTCGGCACAAAAACAAACAAATAAATAAACAAAAAACCAAGCCAAACCAAACCAAAAAAAAACCTCCCCTAAAAAGCAATTCAACCAAACCAAACCAAAACAAAACAGTAAAATCAAAAAAGACAAAACACAAACAAGGCAACTAAACTTTTTCTGAGGCTCATTATTGTCTGGTGAGGTCAGCAGGGATCCTAGCCTTCTAACTGGCAGCTCTGGAGTAGGTGAGGGAAATTGACAAAGGAGGGTGAAGGGACAAGGGAAGGTGGAAAACTGACTCCAGAAAAGTTGTCATTTGTTTAAGAAAGTGTCACCTCAAATTTGATTCCCACTGAGTTACAAGGGGTCCACACCTCAACTATAGCCAGGAGCCTTCTTGCTTGGAAGAAGCCAATGGTTAATGCATCATGGTGCACCTGCCAGTTGAGTGCCAGTTGGAGCTGTACAGCTGTTACAGACTCTGAAGCTTTGGTGGATCCCTGGGTAGCTCAAGAGACATTGGATCAGGAGCAGGCAGGCACTGGTATGAAATCTGTTTGTCATAAGCCCCTCCTTTACCCTTCCTTTGGGGACCAAGGGGCTACTGTCTATAACAAGTAGTGCCCATTGGGCTCACATACATAGATATGGAGTCCCTGGAGATTCAGGGGCTACTCCACCAGGGTAGTATTATAGGAGTACCTACTGCGGAGACTTTGCAAAGTCCCAGGGAGGAAAAGGCGCTAGTCCAAGTCATGCTAAGAATAAGGGCAGAACCTGAGCCTTCTTGGTCCTATGCTCATTCCCACACCTAGAAAGATGGAGCTTTTGTTTGAGGTCACCTTTTTATGAAGGATAGATGTGTACCTGCATGAATGAGGCCAACTAGCAATGCCTGGTGGATTAGAGCAGCCCTGATGACCCCCTGGAAGAGGAGGTAAAGTCTGGTTCACCAGAGTGTAGATGAGGTACAGGCCTCCCTGGGGCAAGATGTCGCCCCTCTGTTAAGCCTGTGGGGGAGAAGGGCTCTGCCATTTAGTCATGTCTTGTCCTCTTGATGCATTTTGAGAGTTTCTTTCCTCTGGTCCTCAATCTGACAGGAAGGCAGCAGGGTGCCAGCCTAGCTGGGAAAATACCCACATGATCTGGAACTAGTTATTCCTCCCTCTAGGCCTTAATTTCTCATCTTGAAAATAGTGATAATGAAGTCCTTTTGTTTTAATATTTATAATGTGCTCTAAACAGAGCCAGACCCATAGAAAGTATAGCTCTGTCTTTTTATCTGTGTTTGTTTTAAGAGTTAGCAGAGGAACAAGTTAATTGTAGGTTGTGAGTGAGGGCTGCACGGAAGGTAAAAAGGGTGATGATGTGAGATCTGTCTGAGGAGCTAGAAATGTTTCCCATTTTGATGGGGGTGTGGTCCCAAGATGTGTACAGCTGTCAAAGCTCGTTGAACTATATGCCTATTTATTTATACATTTTAGGGTGAAGGGACTCTTGAGGTCTCTCTTTTTAGATCAGGTGGTCAGGACAGGAATATGGTGAGACTGAGACTTTAAGAGAATGGAGCCTTTGATGTTCAGGGTTATTAGGAGTCAAAAGTAATGGCTCAGGGGATTTCTTGGCACCTGGGCAGGAGCAGACTTAGGCTCAAGCCTCAGTCCTATGGTCTCCTCTGAAGAGAGAGGAGAAAACATTTACTATGTTTTGTGAGGAAGCCCTCTCCATGTCCTATACTTGTTCTCAGGGTCACCTTGGCACTAAGGAAAGACTATTTAATCCATGTGGGAATGAGTCCCCCCGCCCCATGGAGTGTGCAGGGTCCAGGATATGGACCAGGTCTAACTCAGGGCTGCTCCACCTACTCCTCCAACTCCGCAAAGCACAGATGAAAGTCCAGATCCGGGGTTCCCAGCACTTCCGAGGCCATCCCTTTCCCCCTTTCCTCCCTTCCACACCTTGCCTGTGAGGCTCTGCCAGCACCCCAGACTCCCAGGTTTAGCCAGCCTGCCTCTGCCCTCTTGCTGCTCCTAGCTTCACTGGAGGAGGAACAGGAGCAAAAACTCTGGAGAGGTAGCAAGAGGACTTTCCAGAGGCAGAGACCTCTGGACTCTGCCTAGAGGTTTCCTCAAAAAGAAGTTCCAGAGCCAATGGAGGGCAGGGGGCAGGACATGTGGCAATGACCAACACAGACACAGATGCTTCTAAAGTGAGGACTGTTTAGAAACAGCAAATGGATCATTCTGGCCAAAAAAAAAAAAAGGTATTTTTGTGCAATGAGGAAATGAGGTAGGAGTACAAGGCCATCTTGGATGTCTGGAGTACAAAAAGGTAGAGGTTTTCTGTGTTTGCAGGAAGAAGAAGGAAAAAAAGGGAGAGGCAGGGCTGAGAATCCCATCAAAAGCCTTCAGCTGGAGACTTGAGGTTTATGAGGGAAGAAAGAGGAATCTGGTGTGAGGATGAGATGCCAGACGGGAGCAAAGTCAGGGGGGGTCCAGGAACCAGCTTTGATGAATTGACGGAGATGGTTAGGAGTCAGGCTAGGGAGCAGGGGAAGCGGGCAGTGGAGGATTAGGAGGTGAAGAAGCAGACGATGTGAGGGGGTGTGTGTGATGGTGCATTTTGGGTTCTGTTTGAGATCTGAGATCCTCTCACTAAGCCCCTTAGAACACAGTGGACATGGGCTGCTGAATTAAGGGGGTGGCAGCTCTGTGCTCCTCGTAGAGAGAGAGAAGTGTTGGAGCCCCTCCTAGGTCCTCGTTTTGATCCGGGAAGTCAGTGTTTGCAATCTCAAAGTTATGTTATGAGAATCTCACCAAGGTAATTCCAGTCTCCCACTTCCCATGCAATCCATGGTGAAAATAAAGGCACTAAAACATATTTATAATTATTGGGGAGCGAAGGGGCTCTAAGTCCAGCCACAAAGACGGTTCTCTGGAACAAAGAGAGTGACCCTGGGCCTCACTACCTCACCTGGTTTTATTCAGTGGAGGAGTGGCTTGAGGAGGAATGATTGAGAATTGTGGGAGTTAGGTGAATACTGTGAGCTGAGCTAGGTGGAGGGCCTACCTTTGCCTCTGCCATATGCAGAGAGGATATGCAGAGAGAGTAATCTGCATGATGCTATTGAGATAGTATCTCATGTTTTGGGCAGTCTGGTGCTTCAGCTTTGATGTAGTCTGTCAAGCCCCAGGAAGTCATGGCCTCTGTCTCCAGGCTCTTTCCCAGCTGGCAGTGTGGAACATTCACTCTTTGTTCTGTCTTGATCTGGCTCACATTAAGGAGCAGCAGGTGTAGGTTACTAGAGGAACACATATGCCACCTCCAAAGACTATCACCAGCACCTTAGCTAGACCAGTCTACATTGCTTAAGGCCAATTAAAAGGATAAACAGAAGTCTTAGCCAGCTCTGTACATATCAATACAAGGAAATAGGGTCAGGCTCAGTCAAAGTAGAGACAGTTGCTCTTCCTTCAAGGAGACCTGGTCAGGCAGTCCTCTCCAAGAAGCTGGTGTTTGGGTGCTATGTGGCCATGGACTTTGAGGTTATTATTAGGCACAGGTACCGTAAGCAAGACTGCATGATGTACAGACAGGGCCCCCATACCCAGCCCTGGCCTGAGTAATGGTCAGGTTGAGTTAACCTGAACAGAGATCCTAACCCTGGCTGCCTAATGCCTACCTTGCTGTGATGTGTCTCATGGAGGATGACTTTGTTATTGCTCTGTTTGATAGAATTGTGGGCTGCAGCTTGGTGCTGTGCTGCTTGCTTGAGGTCACACTGAGTCACTGGAAGATGAACCCCAAACTGTATTCCACTCTACCCAGCTGTCATCTCTTTCACTGAAGTCCTCCCTAGCATGTCTAGCTCTACCTCTGAGTCCTTCCATGGGGACTGTAGGCACAGCATGAGGGTGCAGCCTTTGCAACCATGTTACCTTGAGTGGCTCCATTTCTCTAGCAGTGAAGGTGGCATTTGCCTACTTTCCCTGCACAGCAGCTCACAGGGAGGCTACAGAGTTACCTTGGAAGCAGAATACCGGGAGGTCATGACCAATCAACTCATTTTAGAAGCACTTTTCTTGATGGTGACAGTTTTCTTCACCCACTTCAGGAGAATCTGAAGTCTTAATTCCTTTAATTCCTCCAAGGGTATACCCTTGTTTTCCCCCACTTGAGGCTGGGTCCCAGAGGGATGAACAGGTGAACACAGGCCTCATTATTTCCACAGGAAGTCATACTCTCGCCCTAGCAAGTTCCTAGTTAGGCTGAGACTTTGAGAAGATTTGCATGCCAGTCCCCTCCCCTCAACCCATAGCTCTGCCCCAGCCTTTCTTCACATCCTCCACATTCACACAGTGCTGGGCAAGGAAAGGACTGTGTGATGGTATCCCTGAGGACCTAGCATTTCCTGGGTGCCATCTTGTACACTTTTTTTTTTTTGAATTTTTATTTTATTTATTTATTTATTTTTCTTGTTTTGGAACTTTTGTTTGTTTATTTATTTTTATGGCTGGCTCAGCCTGCCCTGAGGGCAGGGCTGGCGCAGCATTTGGTGCTGGGGATCGAACTGCGGTCCCTGCAGCCGCCTAAGCTTTCCTAAGCAGGTGCTTTAGACCACTGAGACATCCTGCTGGGCCTCTTGTACACTTTCCATATACAACTTTGAACCCTAGCCTGAGGAATAGGACAACCATATCATCTCCACTGTCAGAATGAGGCCTAAGGGATACATGTTCACTGGCCTGGGTCTCCTGGCTGATATGTAATTTTACTACGAACCCAGCTTGATTTCCACTTTATTTCTTGCCCCTGAGAAGGAGGTGGAGGCTTCTCTAGTTTTGGAGTCCCTCCAGCCTGTCAGTTACCTCCCAGTGATTCCTGGAATTATTGAGCAAGATGCTTATACCCAAAACTGACTCTCAAGTCCAGAGAGTTATGGACTACAGGGCAGGGTAACCTGGGCTGAAGTCTTCATCCTGCTTCTCACGAGCTGCATGACCTTTGGCAGGTCACAGGCCTCTCTGAGCTTCCATGTCCTTGTCTGCAAAGTGAAGGCAACAGTCTGTGAGGCTGATATACTCTCTGTCACCACTCGCAGCTCCTGTATGATAGCCCCAAGGCCCGGCAGGAGGTGGACCACCACTGGCAGGCCTCAGGGGGCCCCCACATTGTGCGCATCATGGACGTGTATGAGAACATGCATCACGGCAAGCGCTGCCTCCTCATCATCATGGAATGGTATGCTGCTACCCTGCCTGGTGCTCCTTCAGTTTCCCTGTGTGCCAGGCTCCCTGTCAGTCTTCTAGGGCTTTCTCTGTCCTTCAGACAGCAGCTCTGGGTATCACCCAGCTCTTAAAGGATGGCAGAATGGGTAGCCATAGGTGCCGCTAACTTCCTCCAGGGTGGGAAAGAGGCCACATGACTCTCCTATGACTTCCTTGGGTACAATTTCCACTCTGTAAGGAGGGCTGAGAGAGCTACCAGAGAAGGCTGCCAAGCCCTGGACTTCAAGGATAGAGGATTTGAGGAAGAGTGTGAACCACATAGTTCCCTCAGCTTTTTCCTTCCTACTGGATTTGTGTTCCCATGATCCCACCATAGGCCAAGTGATGAGGCTGAGGACCAGGAGCTGTAGTGTCTTCCTTCTGGAATTCTGCCACTGGCACTTGCACCTCTGATACAGCCTTTCTCAGGCCTTGGGACCTACTTGGGCTTCATTTCTTCCCTGTCTTTCGTGTCCTTCCTGTTTCCACACCTTAGCCAGCTTTTTAGAATTGGGTTCAGATCCCAACTCCGTTGCCCAGTGGCTGTGTGACTGTGAGCAGCTTCTAATGTTTCTGAATCTCTGTAACTCCCATGTAAGATGCGGAAGATGATCTTCAAGTAGCATTCACTCTGAGCTTATCTCTGTTCAGAGTGCCTGTGTGTGTCACGTATTCAGTGTTCATGAGTCTATGAGGTTGGTGTTATGATCCCCCTTTTACAAAAGAGGAATCTGAGCCACAAAGAGGCAAAGGAGCCAGTCCAGGATCATATAACTGTGCGCATGAAGGTCACAGTGTACAGTACAGAGCAGTGAGACATTTATGATGGTAATTGACATCTCATTCCACATTGGGGAGATAGGCTTGGGCAGGGCTGGCATGTCCTAAGGTCTCAAAGCCAGATGGAGGCAGTACTCCAGGGAATAGAGGGGCTTCCTGGTAGGAATCTTAGCTTCTCACCTTCCCTTGATTCTAAAAATTCAGATCAAGCTGGCAGCCCACTATGTACCCTGTTCTCCCAGGCACTGGGAAACTGATAGTAGTTAAGGAGCAGTAGGACCTTGAGGCCAGGTCTCTGAGCCTCTCATTTTCTCTTGCAGCATGGAAGGTGGTGAATTGTTTAGCAGGATTCAGGAGCGTGGTGACCAGGCGTTCACTGAGAGAGGTACGTGCAGGCAGCTGAACCAGCGTGGGATGACAAAGGTGAGAAGGATGTGCCAGAGTTGCTGTGTGATGCTGGGAAAGGCCCTGTTCCTCTCTGTTTCCATCAGAACAAGAGAGAGTAAGACAGAATGTTCTGTCCCTCTACGGGCTTCAAGGAGTTTATGACGCTGTACTGGAGACACAAGTCTCTATGGCCCTGGGAGTCTCTTGGTTCTAATCCACTGTGGAGCTTGGTAAGGTAGCCTAGGTTTGAAGAAAGAGGTCCAGGAAGGTTGAGAGCATCCTTAGAAGAAACTGGAGTATCTGGGGTGGGGCTCTAGGATGCAGTCACAGCACTGTTGTCATCTTGCACTGGCCTGCTAGATCATGGCCAAGAGAGACAATGGTGAGGGGAGGCCCAGCTTACCTGACCCTTGACTTGTATCAGTGACCTCTCCCATCTATGTTTGCAGAGGCTGCAGGGATAATGCGGGACATTGGCACTGCCATCCAGTTCCTGCACAGCCAGAACATTGCCCACCGAGATGTCAAGGTAAGGCTCCAGGATGTAGGCGGGGAGATCAGGGAAGGCAGTTTTACATTATTTCATGACTTCTGATGGCTCCCAGCATCCCCTGGATGGAGGCCATGTTCCTTGGTCAGTGTTCAAAGCCTCTGCTCCTTGGCCAGACTGTTCTCAGCCTCTCCTCCTGTAGCTCCAGGACACTCGTTCTGCTCTGCCAGATGGATCTTGTTGTTTTCTCCAAACACTGTAATCCTGGTAGTAATATGAATAACCAACTGCCTGCCTCCTGCCAGTGGACAGTGACAGTGTCTCATTGAATGCTGACCTGGCATTATGTGACAGGGATCATTACCCATTCCACAGATGAGCAAATTGAGGCAGAGAGAGAGAGAGAAAGAGAGAGAGAAAGAGAGGGAGAGGGAGAGGGAGAGAGAGAGAGAGATTAAGTGGCTTGCCTGAGGCATGCAGCTGCTGCCGCCTGGGACTTCATCCATCCACCCACATCTTCAACAAGTTATTGTGTGACCATGCAATGTGCCAGGGCTCAGGCAGGGCCTGCCTGGTGCTATTGTCTTCGTGGATTCTGAGTATAGCTTTAGCAGATTCAGGCTTCAAATACTAGCCTTCTAATATAAAGAATACAATGCTCAAGTATACCCAGTTATTGGATCTGTTCCTTTTCCCAGGAATATTCTGGAAGCTTGGTGCTTTAAATTTCCTCTCTTGGGAAGATTGGGCATTTCCAGGCAGCCCTACATGTACACACATGCATGTGCCCACATAAACATACACATATGAACCACCATCATAGCAGAATCTGCTTCCTGTGGTCCCTCCCCAAGCCTGGAGCATTATTTTTCTTAGTTTGAGTCAGAGAAGTGCTGAGGGCAACTGCTGCATCAGGTCCTTTGGCTAAGTGGTAACAACCCGTAAGTTATCCTTTGACTCAAGAGGATAGCGGCCCCACCTTCTGAATTCTTGTTTTGCTTTGGCCCTGGCTTCTCTTTTTTCCAAGGGGAGAAAAGCCTTCTGTTGAGCAGATGCTTTTGTAAACACTAAACCAGCTTCTCTATTTTTATCCCAATCCAAGGTCACATTGTCTCAAATATAACCTGAGAATGGCGCTCCATCCAAGACCCTGCAGAGTTTGGGGTTCCCTCCTGTACCTTAGCATGGGCCTCAATCCTACTCATTTATTGAAAGCCAGCTTTGGAGCTGCTTCTTCCGTGTATCTCTCGCCATTGTCCCTGTTGCCAGGCTTATCTCTCCTTTGAAACTACTAAGAACTGCCTCTGTGTAGGGTCTGAGCAGTAGGGGCCTTCTCCCCTGGGCAGCCTCAGGTGGCTCTGGCCTGCTAGCCTGGTGGTCTTCCTTCAGGGCTGGGTGTTGGACACGTGTTTGGCAATAGTACTGGCTGGCTTCTGATCCATCTGCCTCCCCATACACCCTCATTCTGGTATTTTGTGGCAGCCTTACCAAGTTAGTAATACAAGTTCCTGGCTCTATGTGCTCGATGGCACTTAGTCATTCACAGCCTTAGCCCAGTACCTGCCTCACTTTCTCCTCTGAATATACATATCATCTCCTAGGCACCTTGGCCTCTCTATATTTGCTACATGTTTTTGTTGGCCAAGGCCCAGATCTTTTACGACGTAGGTGGGCCTTACTTTTCCTGCATTGTGATGGAGGTAGAAAGTCAATAAGAGCCGGGCGTGGTGGCTCACGCCTGTAATCCCAGCACTTGGGAGGCTGAGGCAGGAGGATTGGTGCGAGTTCGAGACCAGCCTGGGCTACAAAAGTGAGCTCAAGGCCAGCCTCAGCTCCATAGTGAGACCCTGTCTCAAAAAGACAAAAAACAAAACAAAACAAAACAAAAAAAAAAAGAAAGTCAATAAGAACTGCCGCAGGGTTCTGTCCCCTAACTCCACCTGTTTTCTCGTCTTTGCCCAGCCTGAAAACCTGCTCTACACTTCCAAGGAGAAAGGTGCTGTGCTTAAGCTCACTGACTTTGGCTTTGCCAAGGAGACCACCCAAAATGCCTTACAGACACCCTGCTACACTCCCTACTATGTGGGTGAGTCTTTGGGACACGGTTTGTACTCACCACCTCACCATAATGCTGCTGTGCTTTAGGGCAGCCTGAGAGTTGTGGAAACCAGAGAGTTAAAGCCCAAGAAGAAGGGAGGGCAGACTCTGTCTGTATGGAGGCGGGTGACGTGGGGGGCCGGAGGCTACAAAAATATTCTCCCAAACTTCAGCTTCTGCCTTTGAAAATAGATCCAGGAAAATTCTGGCTGTGGCCTGTGAGCTGAATGACATCACAGCAGCTCTAAATATATATGTGATAAAAGGCTGCCATCAGCTTGGGACAAAGCCCAACCGGTTGTTTTTCTCTGGTTTTCAGCTTTTTCCTGGGAGTCATATGCAGAAAGTAGGCAGGCCTTTCCCCCTACATGAGAGGGATGCAGGGTACTAGTCACCTGCTTTGTGGGAGAGAGCCAGGACTGGGAGGTGGTTCGGGTATGTGTGTATTCATACTTATGCTGACAGCTATGTTCCAAGCAGCCCCTGGATCTGAAAAGGCCTCTGGCGAAAGTACCCTTTACCCTTAAGCTTGTGCTGAGAGGGCTTTTCTTTAGGAGAGGGCTTGAGGAGCTGCTAAAGGCTAGTGGCACTCCCAAGACAGCTGAAATGGCACCCTGTTTGCTCGGATGAATGTAGCAGTATTTTAACCTAGAAATCTTCTGGCTTGCTGACCTCATTTCATGTATGAGAAAACCAAAGTCCAGTGGCCTACTCCCCAAGCTGATAGTGCAGTGCAGAGCCTTGCTCTTTGCCTGCGACTTCTTTGTGCTCAGAGAGGCTAGGGATACAGGGTCCTCTCACCTAGCAGATCTCACCAATCTCCAGAATGGCCTCCCCACTGTCTGCCCTCACCAAAGTCAAGACTGGTAGAGGGGTTTGGGGTCCAAAGGAGCTAGGGGGCTGTCTGAAAGCAATTTAGTTTTATTTCTGGGAGCTGTCTCTTCTCTTGCAACTTCACACACATGCTGCCTTCTCAGAAGGTGCCAGACACCAGTCTGCTGTGTTCCACTTCTTAGCTCAGGCACCTGCTCCTCACTTTGATCAGGCTTCAGGCTCTTGCCTAGACCCTAAGACCCTTGAGACTGAGAGCTCTCTATGTCTTCTCTCTTGGCAGCCCCTGAGGTCCTGGGTCCAGAGAAATATGACAAGTCCTGTGACATGTGGTCCTTGGGGGTCATCATGTACATCCTGTGAGTACCACTGTCACTCCCTTTCTTGGCCTCCTGCCTCCACCCACATCACGTATCTGTAGTACTGCTTTGTTCCTCGATCTCTATATCTTTAATGAGGGGCTTGTGTGTGTGTCCTTGCTTGAGCAGGTAATTCTTCTCTGGTCACAAGACTCTATTCCTTCCAGCTGCCTGAGGGTCTGCCCAGGGTGAGGGTGATGGTGCTCCTGGGCTGTGCTTGGGAATCCAGAGGGCTGGTATATTGTTGTGGTCTTGGGCTGCCTGTCTCCTCAGTGAGGGGCTGGGATGGAAAATGGGTCTACCTGAGCACTGTCCCCCATCCTTATGCTGAATGACGTCCTCCCTCCCCCAGCCTGTGTGGCTTCCCACCTTTCTATTCCAACACGGGCCAGGCCATCTCTCCAGGGATGAAGAGGAGGATCCGCCTGGGCCAGTATGGCTTCCCCAATCCTGAGTGGTCTGAGGTCTCTGAGAATGGTGAGTCTGTCTTTGTGCCTCCTGTAGTCTACATGGACCTCATTCTGGGAGACATCCCTTTGGAACAAAAATGACCTGTGTTCCTTACTAAGTGACCCTAGGCAGATCACCCAACCTTTTTAAAACCTCACTTTTTGCATCTGCCAAAATGAGCTTAAAACTTGCTTCTTAAAAATGCTCCCTGGGGCCTGGCAGGATGGCTCAGTGGTCTAAAAAAGCCTACTTAGGAAAGCTCAGGTGGCTGCAGGGACCGAGGTTCGATCCCTGGCACCACATGCTGTGCCAGCCCTGCCCTCAGGGCAGGCTGAGCCAGCCATAAAAATAAATAAATGAACAAAAGTTCTGAAAAAAAAAAAAAGCCCCCTAACCTCTGTTCCTCATTTACATTTTGCTATCTGGGGACCATGAACAGGTTGACATGGTATTAGTTACCTATTAACAAATTATCCCAAACATTTAGTAGCTTAAAACAGGAACTAGTAATTAGCTTGCTGTTTTTGCAGGTTAGGAGTAATTAGCTTGCTGTTTTTGCAGGTTAGGAACATGGTAGCACATGCATCCCTGGGCTTACATAAATTGTGCTCTGTGAGGAGGGGTGAGGGGCTGCAACCTCATTGCCCTCCTCTCTTTCTCGGTTCCTCTAGCCAAGCAGCTGATTCGGCTACTGCTAAAGACAGATCCTACAGAGAGGCTGACCATTATGCAGTTCATGAACCATCCTTGGATCAATGTGAGTACCCACAGCCAGCAGGATGTTGAGCTGGAGCACAGCTCTCACCCAGGAGGGTGGTGGCTCTGGAATCCCCACCTAGGTTTCTTCATCTCTGTGAGCCTTGGTTTCCCAATCTGAATGAAACGGGAGAAGCAGGCAGGTTGGGGATGGCCAGGGCCGTTTCTCATGCCTCCAGTCTCTAATCCAGGGGTTTGGGGATCCTTCCAGCAATCCATGGTGGTTCCACAGACTCCCCTCCACACGGCACGAGTGCTGCAGGAGGACAAAGACCATTGGGATGAAGTCAAGGTATGTAGACTCTGCCTCAGTCTCTGCAGTTTCCAGGGGGACAGTGCCCCAAAGTCTGGGTGTTTGGTTTCTCCTCCTTGTCTGGAGCGCAACGTATCAGTGACTGCCCCAGTCATCTACACATGGCCCTCTAAGTATCAGGCTGCACCATTCAGAGTGGTGCTCCTGGCTCATGCTCTCAGTGAACAGGGCTTTGGGCCCAAGTGATGACCCCCTATCTTTTGACTTAGAACAGCAGTTCTCAACCTGTGGGTCATGTCTCCAGCGGGGGTCGAATGACCAAAACACAGTGGTTGCCTAAAGCCATCGGAAAATGTTATTTATTTGGAATTACAGTTTTGAAGTAGCCACCAAAATTACTTTTTGGTTTGGGGTCACCGCAACATGAGGAACTGTATTGCGGGGTCACGGCATTAGAAAGGTTGAGAACCACTGACTTAGAAGATACCATGTTTGGTCATATGGGATAGCAGCTAAGAACCCTGGGTGGCCCAGGCTGCAGTTTCCAGGCTCAGAAAGATGGCACTCTTTGAGAAAATGGCACTGGCTCAACACTTTGTCTCACTTAACCTTGGTGTGATTATAGGGAGTTGCAACTTTCCTATGCCCTATTGGATAAGCTCTGTGCCATTGAGGAGTTAGAGAGGATTATGCGACATAAAGCACCAGGCACAGTGGCCATAGGGGCAACAAGGTTTGTCACTGTAGTCACTGATGGGCTGCCTAGGTAGAAGAGTGATGGATGTTAAGATCAGTTCACCTCTCTTTCCTCTATGTCATCTGTCCTCAGGAGGAAATGACCAGTGCCCTGGCTACCATGCGGGTAGACTATGACCAGGTGAAGATCAAAGACTTGAAGACGTCTAACAACCGGCTCCTCAACAAGCGGAGAAAGAAACAAGCAGGCAGTACCTCGGCTTCACAGGGCTGCAACAACCAGTAGTCCCTGGGGCCTTGGAAGAGCAAGACCTCTCAACCTGGGTGACAGACTGAACTGTGCTGAGGCTATACCAGAGGGCTCAGGGTCATTCTTTTTTTTTTGGGTTAGATTTATTTTGCTTTTTCAGACAGGGTCTCACTGTGTAATTCTGAATGGGCTTGAACTCACCGGGTAGCCCAAGCTGGCCTTGAACTCTCTGCAACCCTCTTACCTCAGCCTCTGAGTGCTGGGATTGTAAGTGTGTGCTGCCACACCTGGCAGGATAATTCTTTTAACATAAGGATTATTTTGTTGTTTTTTACTTGGAACTTTGGGTTGGAAGACCCTGTCCCAAAATATTCAGAGTCCCAGCTCAGACTTTGGCCCAAAGAGGGGCAGAGCTTGGACAGGGAACCCCTTGCTGAATCGAAGCACTTTTGGCTAGGTGGGACATGTTCTGCTCTGCCCTGGGGGCATGACTTTAGCCTTCTAGGCCCCTGGAAATTGTGGCTGGGTTTCCCTTCTTCAAGGGAAATACCTTCCTGCTGAGTGGGCAGATAGGCTGAACTCTAAAAAAGGCATCTGACCATTGGTTGCCATGGTTACCAGGGCCAACATGGGTGCCTGAATGCTGAGTATGTAACAAAGGAGGGAAGAAGGACAATCAAGAGTCTACCTCTGTCTTCTTAGAGACTCTGGTCTCTCACACTGGCTGCCTCCCTGAAGCTCATCCTCCTTTGGTCTCCCTAAGGCTTCAGAGTCTTACTTGCCTGCCAGAGTCTAACAGCTTCAGCCCTGTCTTGCTGCAGCCTGAACCAGATGGCACCAAGAGCTTTCCCTCAGAAGTCTCTGGGTCAGCCATCCTGTCACTACCCACTACTCAAAGGGTGGTTTTTCATCTCAGCCAAAAAATGGGGACATCTTTAACCCTTTCTCACTTTGGAAAATGTCACTGTGACAAAAGTCCCCAGCCCCACCTCTCCGGAGCTGCCCTCACCAAATTGCAGGTTGGAAAGTCCTGAGGGTATGCTTTTGTGAGAGGGTATAGTTGGATTCCCATTAATCAGGCATCTCTTTCCATGGTCTAGGTCAGACCTGAGGTGGTAGAGGACTATTGAGCTGTACTTAGAAAATCTGATCCTGGTTTCAACCTGAATTGGAGCAGAGAGGGCTCTTCCTGGCTGATTCAGGGTTATCCAACTCTACTCCACCCAGAGTATCCTTGAGGTGCTTAAGTACTTGATAGAGGGCCTGGCATGTGCCGGACACTCAGCCTAGTTCTTGGTTCCTGACTTCTCTCACTGGCTGAGAAAACATAGACCAGCAATGGTGAACCTTTCAGATCTTTCAGGGATACATAAACCTGATGAGGATGTATGCTATAAGTTTGCCACCACTACTGTAGACCATGTCAGCCAGGATGGTGCTGCCTGCTGTGGGTTTTATATCCAGATATTAATAAATGCCATTTTGACATTTTCTCCTGGTCTCTGGGCTTTTCTTTGTCTACATGGATGGACCTAAGTGGCCAAAGGGCAGCTGTATACCCCACTAGTAATTTCACTCTGGCTGGAGAGGGTGCACAGGTATGGTAAACATGCCTGGCTGACTCCAGAGGCGCTGCAGCCTCACTAGGCATGGAAAGGTCAAAGAGGCTGGGGGATGGCAGCTGCCACATGCTCCCAACTCCGTGCCGCCTCTGTGCACTGCGTGACACCCACTCCTGGCCCTGTGTGCCAGCGTCTGCCCACAGTGGCCACCCCCAGCTGTGTGCCAGCCTGCTGAAGGGCAGGCAGAGTGCCTGCTGCAGCACTGAGCTATTTTCAGAAGCTGCCAGATTTCATTTGGCAGCAAGAATATCAAGGAGGGGAGGGGGAGGGGTGCTGGAAGATTATCTTTTCACTACTCCAGCGAGAGCACACCCTCACCCATTGGGAGCCCTTGCAGGCAGCCTCAAGGGAGCTCTCACTGTGGCATTTCTTCCCCAGCAGCAATCTTGAAACCTCTCAGTTTTCTAAGAGCTCACCTGGCATAGGCATCGCTTCCCTCTCCTCTCGCAAGGCATTGGGGAGGGTACAGAGTTATAAGAAGGCAGGATGGCACTCAGGAAATGTTTTGATGCTTCCCAGCCCAGTGACCTTGGACTAGTCCTTTAGTTTCACTTACCTCCATCCATTCCTGCAGCTTATGCACTAAAGAGGAAAATGCCTGCCTCAAAGAGTCACCTGGGGGCTTGAGCAGGTGATATATGGGACGCACTTAGTGGTGTGCCTGAGGCATGGTTCATACCCAATCCCTATTAACCACTCCAGCATCTTTACCCATTAGGAAGGAGAGAAATACTAAAGTTGTCTGAAGGAAAAGCAGCCCAACCCCAGATCTATCTCTGGGACTTTTTGTGCAGTCTCCACTCGCTGGTGTCTCTCCCAAGGGCTTGTCCTCCAGGATAACATCATGGGGGTCTTCTGAGCCTCTGTTCTAGTGCTATACTTCAAAGGAGGGTGAATTTGAGGAGCTCTATAGAATCTGTGTTTCAGTTCAAACCTTCTATCATATTTTCTAAGTCTGGTGGAATGTTGGCCAGACTCAGAGATGTGTAGAGCCCATCTAGTGATAGAGTTACGGGACGCAGAGGGACTTTGGCTCTGAGCACTTACTGCCCCTGCAACTCCATACTGGATGCAAAGAAGGCAGCAGTGAAAGTTTCATACGGAGTGTTTACCTGGGAGCTTACATTCATGAAGCAGAAGGACAAACCAGTACATAAATGTATGTTGAGTTGTGGCCTAGATGTGGTACGTGAAGGAAAGACATGGTCCTAGCAAGCAAAGGTGTCTTGCAGCAGTTTAAACCAAGGAAGAGTTGATGTAGCTGTGAGGCCAAGAAAGTACCTGAGAACATATAGGATTGCAAGCAAGACAGCTGGGCCCAGTGCCTCGGACTATCTGCCACTTGGTGATGCCAGTTCAGGCTTCTTTCTGGGGCTGGCCTCGATTTCCCACTGTAACAACATTCCATACAGGTAAGACCACAGCTGCAGAAATCTTGGAGGAGATTTTCATCTAATCGAGTACCCACCTAGCAGTCCCAAGGAAGGATTCTTATTGGTCACATTTGGTCCTTTGCTTTTGGGAAGGCAGAGCATGTTCCTTCCTATGACCAGGTCGAAGAAGGCTGTTAGAGCAGGGGAGATGATGGAAGGATTGCCCTTTTATCTCTTATTTTTGTCCAGTCACTTCTAAGAGCTCATGAGGAACCTGACCTCATGACAAGCCCAGCCTAGAGTCTAAATCCCTGACCTCTGAATTTAGATGAAGTTCTCACAAACCAGGACTGGGAGGTTAGAATCCTGGCCAACTCACATTCCTTACTGGGAGCAAAGCCCTGACATCAGCTGCTGTCAGGTAAACTAAGAAGCCAAGTGAACACATGTATGCATCAGCTAATCCAGGCATTTGCATGCTCTTTGTAGTGACTTCCTTGGGAATTTGAAGTAAAAAATTCTGAGAGAGAGGGAGAGAGAGAGAGAGAGAGAGAGAGAGAGAGAGAGAGAGAGAGAGAGAGAGAGAGAGAGAGAGAGAGAGAGAAAAAAAACCAGCCTGAATCTGTCCTCAGAACCTGATGCTGGCTGACTTCCAGCAGCGTGGCTCATTGCTATTCTATACTAGCCTCTCTCCACCCTTGCCCTCTATTCAGCCCCTCCACTGCAACATCAGAACTGAGCCTCAAAATGTAGCTTACTGCAGCCTCTGCAGGGGTCTCAATGCTTTCAGGCTTGCTTAAAACATTCCCTAGCGGGCATGGGAAGTTGGCAGAGAGGCCTATGTAGCTGTCTTCAGACCTGGTTGCTTTAGGCTGAGCTTCGGAATTCCTAATGGGTCCTCACAGCTAACTTCAAGCCCATCAGGGTAAAATTCTTCCTTTTGTCCTGCTGGGTTGCCAGCATGCTTACTCTCTGTAATTCAGGTCAGCAGGCAGGAAACCCACTACTCACCTGTGCGTAGGATGGTTGGAGTCCTTGGCAAAGTTAATCTCATTTGGAGGATCAGCTCATCAGTAAAATGAAATATTGATTAAAGAGGATCAGGTTGCCTGTAATCCCAGCACTTGGGAGGCCCATGCGGGAGGATCACCACGTGTGCAAGGCCAGCCTGGGCTAAAACATAGTGAGTTCAAGGCCAATCTGAACTACACAGTGAGACTGTCTCCAAAACAAACCCCAAACAACATAAAACCATACAAGAAAGAGGGCCAGGTTATTTCAGCACCCTTGGCAGATATGCTGCCTCCAGTTGATGGTCTGTGAAGAATGTTCTGGGGTCTAAGGAGGACCATAGACTTTGTAATGATTCAGTTTCCTTGCTTGTAGGAGTCTCACAAAGGTAGGGCAGGGATATGGTGGAGAAGGTAAAGGCCTTGGTTACCAGATGTGTTCAGTGATGGATCCAGCTTCCTAACACTATGTCTGCTCTACCTTCTGTTCCCGTGAACTTTCCGTGGAGAAAGTTGCTGGTGACTCAAGGAAACCCTGATTCCTGGGGCTCAGAGGAAAAGAGCCAACAAAGCAGGTTATTTGGGGTGTGGGGCCACCTGCTGGTCACCCGCATAAGTATTCAGTGGATACCTACTATGTGCCAGTGTTTGAAGGAATTGTGGGCTGGGGATAGATCACAACATCATCATGAACAATTGCTATTTACCAGATGCCTACTGTGTGCCACCACTGTGCTGGTTGTTCCTTAGCTTACTTAGTTCTCACATTTTCATTTTTCAGAACAATTGAGCCCCAACCTCTTAGCTATCGCCCTCTCTGCTAAAGGAGGCCACCAAAAGGAAATGTGACCTAGAAAGCTTTCCAGATGTGGTGACATTGTGAACACAAATGCAAGTCAGACTCAAATTGACAAGATTTAGGGAAAAGGTACTGCAGCTGGCAGGTGCAGTGTAGAACAAGGTGTTTTGTGTGCAGAACTAAGAGTAAGTTTGTTTGACAGGTGAGAGGCAGCTACAGCAAGGGTGTCTTTCATTTCCTTTTTCCCTTCCTACAGGAAGGGTATTCAGGGCAAGAGGATGGGTACCTGGGGGCAGTTTCTCCTTCTTAGAGCCCTCGAGGTACTCATGTATGGTGTATTCCCCACTCTTACTACAACGTCTGCTGGAAATACACTCCACTTTGATGCCAGTTTGTTACACAATCCATTTATTGCTTGCTGCTGTGGCATTTCCAGTCAGCTCCTGTGCTGTCAGAGTTGCAGTCAGATTTTTCCATGTTGGATTCTCTGAGGCGCCCCCCACCCAAGCCTTCTCAAGATTTGGTGGAGGGGTTCTTAAGCACTTTAGCTTCCAACAAAGTCTCTCTCTCTCTTTCTCTCTGTCTCCCCCCCCCCGGGGGGGTGCTGAACCTAGGATCTTATGTATGATAGTCAAGTACACTACCACAAGCTGTATCTCTAGCCCTCCAATAGAGTTTCTTTACTAGCTGGAATTTCTCCTGATATTTAAACTAAGCAAGAATTGATATACTCGGCACTCTCTCCTGAAGCATCCATATGAGGCTCTACTTCATCCCTTCTGTGGGCCATGCTCTAAAGATGCCCCACCTCTTTATCATGAAGAACCTGAGCAGCGAGGTGAACATTGTACTAGTGGTTGACAAAGCAGATAGTTTCTAAAACTGAATTACAGAAGTTCAAGGTGATGCTCACCGTTGTGTGATCAGTAACAGCACTGAAATTCATCAGTCTCCTGCAGAGATGAGAGACGCAGACATAGCAGAATGGGGCTGGGAGACTACACCCCTCTATCTACTTGAACTTGGGCCCTACCCCAGGACCAATCCTTCTTCCACTGTTCTAAGAGAAGCAAAAATAAAACTAGCAGAGCCGAAAAATCTATGAACACACGTGTAACCTTTTCCCCACTCTAAATTTGTAGTGGTTTAGGGCTTTTTTTTCCCAAAGGAAACAATATAATACAGGGCACATTTTACAATGTTAGTTATAAGAAACCTTCCAAAGAATAACATACAAGTGCAGGAAATCTGTGCATGTACATAAACATGGAAGACTGCAGCTGAGGACCTAGATCCTAATATCCTACATGAGTCCAGCTGGAAACCCAGAGCTTGTAACAATGCCTCTATAAGTCCAACTAGAGACCTAGAGTCCACAACAAATTCTCATGCAGGTCCACTTCATGGAGCTGTGCTGGAAAGGCCAAAATATCAGTGGTGGAAGCTTGGAAGTCTATGCCAGTGGGATGAAGAATCTGTGCTAACAAGCTGGGGGATCTGCACTGGAGCTAGGAAGCAATGCTCAGGACAAGCACCAGAGCTCCCCCAAAAGTACCACAGCCATCTACAGCAACAGTAAGGTCCTGAGCTCCTCCAGCAATGAGGATGCTGGAGTTCCCATCAAGAAAGCCAGTGTGACAAGCTTTTCTATGATGCTGAACCATGCACTGTCTTCCCCAGGGACCAGGATGCTCAAGATGAGGACCAAAGCTCCTCCAAAGTTCATCAGGAAAGCCAGCATGACAAGGTCCTCCAGCAGAACAGCCCAAGAGAACTAGCAGTTTCCAACAGCTCCAACAGCTTCTCCAAACAGCATCCTTAACAGTTTTCTGCTTTTATGCTTCTGGCAACAACCCTTGAGTGGGCCTCCCACACCCAGCACCATGCTAGTTTGATTCATCTGGGTGTAATGAGTTGACCACCAGTTAGAAATCCATTATACTTGCTGTAAGTTTCTAGACACGGACTGCATCCCATGCATGTAATTTAGCCAGAGTGAGCTCTGAGCTACACATGCTTGTTGAAAATCCTGGGATTACTCAGGACGCTGTCAGTCATTCCTGTCAGTCTTACTTGGACCAATGAGGGGAGCACATCCTTCCAAGCCTAAATCCTGATTCATCTGTGTGCTTTTGGGGCCACATTTTTATTGGTACACACCTGCCATGCACATATCTTTCCATGATCCTCAATCAATGTAGCTGCTTTCTTTCCCCGTTGAATGTACACTAGCGATTCTTTGCTCACTGTACGCAGAGCTGGACTCTACCTGTGGGTCCAGCCCACCCCATGGTAACGAGACCATTGCCGGCGTCAGTGTTGCTATGAATGGACAGCTGCTGTTTGCTGTTGCAGGAAGTTGTAGGAGGTTTTCAAGTACAAGATAAATATATAAACCAGTTGATAACACTGCTTATATATTCACTGTTGTTGGAAATACCAAAATTATTTTTTTTACCATGGTTCTGGATGTCTCCTGCTGATGTCAAGTTCTTATCATTTTGCTGTGCATTATACTAAAGAGAATACCTTCATGTTATGGCTGATTGCATTTATGTTCCAAGTTGAACCTCTTTTGGTATATACTAAACAAAAAGTAAATGTTTGGGTGACATAGCATAGCTAAACTCTTAACATTTCAATAGTTTTATAGAACTAATTTTTGATATGACTAATAAGTAATACCTTAAGCCTCTGGATCAATTGTAGAACACAATAACCACTTTTATACTTCAGTATGCTTTGTTGTATTGATGTATTGCTGTGATGAAATAAAATGTATTCAGAAGCTTAAAAAAAGAATTTATGTGCTTGGAAAAAGTGTATGGGCCACTGAACTAGTCATTAGAAAAATACATCTTCAGTCCTACAAGGCAGGAACTATGGATCCCATTTACATATAGAAAGACAAAACTTTGAATAGCTGAGTAGCTAAGTACCTTGTTAAGGTCTATGGCTGGAAGGGATAGGAGGGAGGTCCTGACATGGCAAATAGTTTCCAGGCTGTCCTTTTTTCTGTTGTCACTATCCGCTTGTTATGGTTTATGTCTAGTTGTACCCCCAAAGTCTCTTGCAATCATGGTGTGGGACTTCTAGAGTTTGAAACTTGACTCATGATCCACTGGGATTATGTGTTTTAGTACTGATAGGTCTGAGTCCTTCTGGGATTATGGGTGTGGCCTAAGGGGGATATGCTGAGGCAGAGAGCCTGAATGTAATATAGAGAGACAGAAGGATAGACTTGCACTGTTGCTCTGCTCTCCTGATTGGTTGGTCGCCTCTGTCACCATTTTGTTGCTGTTCTGCTGCCATGAACTGCTGGCCTCTGCATTGTGCCTCCTCTCTGCCTTGCATCCAGCTGAGTATGGACTGAAACCTCCAGTAACTGTGAACCAAATAAACCTTTCCTTCCTTCATTTTGCGTGTCGGGTATTTGTCCCAGCAATGATAGAAGAGTAACTACGACACCACTGAAGGTCTAGACTTCAGGGACAGGTGAGAATAGCACTGTGCCTGGCTTTCTGATGGACTGCAACCTGGGCCCGGCAGGAGCAGAGATTATTAGGTGCGGAAAGTTGTCCTACCTGGTTGGCAGTTCACTCTTGACAGAGAAAACAGGTCATGATGAGGTGATGGGGTTGAAGAGAGAGCTGGGGAGATGAAGATTCTGTCTTATAAGAAGTTTTACCCTAGTCCGTTCCTGTTTGTTGTGTATCTACAATAAATCAGGGAGCATTATTTTTTTTTTTTAAATGTATTTGGTACAGGGTCCCACTACCCAGCTCAGACTTGTAGTGATCCTCCTGTTTTCAGCCTCCCCAGAGCTTGGATTAAAGGTACGTGCCACCATGCCTGGACTTGGTCACAAACTCAATGCATCCTGGGGGCAGGACTAGAGTGATATGTAGGACCAGGGATAGAACCCTGCTCCCTGCGCTTGCCCGAGAGAGTATTAACTTTTATGCTTGATGGATTGCTTGCACAACAATGAGTCAGGTCTCTCAACCACCCCAGGAAGTAGCTAGCCAAAGCAGGGACCTAGCCAAGACAGAACTTTGACTCAGGAGCCATGTCTTCCCAGCTTAGCTGCTAAAATTGAATGGAGATCTTAGGGGTTACTGACAAAGGCCAAGTGGGTGTAGCTCAGGTTCTGATTACCTCAGGTTTTGAGCATCACAAGAATGCCTTGTCAGATACCAAGTATCTCACATATGCCCTCCTTTATATTTCTGTCCTTGGGGCTGGGGATTTGGCTCAGTGGTAGAATGCTTGCCTAGTGAGCTGGAAGCCCTGGGTTTGATCCTCAGCATCAAAACAACAACAACAACAACAACAACAAAAGAATAAAACTTCCTGTATATTTCTGCTCTTCCAGTATGACTCCTGGATATAGGCTATGCCCATCTTGCAGACAAAGTCACTGAAAATTTTATAGTATCAGAAGAGAGTACCCATGTTCCTGAGTGGTATGTGGCAGAATTTGAGTTTGAGCCTAGAATCATGGACTCCACAGTCTTCTATGAGGAAGATTGTCATTACCAAGAGTCTCAGTGTCACTGACTCCTTCACTGACCTGATCTAGTTGGAAGTGTCATAAACTTGCCTCCCCCACAATCCTTTGTGTCTCTGGCTGTCAGAAAAAAGACACTAGGCGTGATCTTCCTTGGTCTCTAACCCCTAGTCCTGGGCAGGGAGTGCCCAGCACCTCTCAGGAAGGTTTAAAGATAGGGAAGGTACTTCTCAGAAAATGGAGTTGTGTCTTATTGGCACATCTTGGTTCTCCTTTTGACTGTTTTGTGACATCAGAAAACCCCCTTAATTATTTTATTTCCTCATTAGAACATGAGGACAGCAGTGCCTCCTCCAGACTATAAGACTGTGAAAGGTAAGGCATGACATTCTATACAGTTCCCAGCATGTCACAAATTCCAAAAAAGAAAATTCCCCTCACATAAGAGGCTACGTGGGCATGATGGTGTTCAGGAAAGTGTTGAATCACAGGTTAAAGCCTGGAAGCGGGGCTGTCTTCCTGGCAGAAGCTATAATCAGTGCTCCTGTCTAGCTGAACTGCACAGCTGTAGTTATGGCCCTTCTCTCTGTGAAGTCCTCTGTTAAGCAGCGACCTAATAGACTGTGCAGAAGGACTGCCAGGGCTGGTGGGGTAAAGGGGGCTCTGTCCAGTGGCAGTTTATGCAGATCCAGAAAACCCCTCCTTTTGTGGTCATGGAGGGTACCACAGATCATGGGACATGGGTACAGGCACTGTACTAGCTGGCTGGAGGGATGTACAGGCCTGGTGTGCCTACTGTGGTCAGGCCTTCCTGTGTTGCTGGCTGGGACAAGATGAATCTCCTTCTCTAGTGACAGTCCACAGGCAAAGACAGAGACAAAAGTGTTAGAGAAGCCTCCGAATAGGGAACACTCAGCTAGGACAAATGGCAAGAAGAAGTTGGCTACCAGAAGAGAAAGGCTTCTTGTGTAGAAAAATTAATAAGACGTCATAGTTTGGGTGGGGTTCAAGTTCACAAGACCAGACCAAAAAGAAAAGAATCAGAACTGACATGAAAAGGAGTCTCAGTCCTGGGGCAGAGGGCTAGGGAGATATGAAATTATCAGTAGAATGAGAGGGCCATATAGGCAGGAAGAAAGTCAAGTGTATGGTCCTCCCTCAGTATGCATAATGAATTGATTACAGGACATCCTGCAGAGTCCAAAATCTGTGGATGCTACAGTACCTTGCATTATATGGCATAGTATTTGCATATAGCCTGTGCATATTTTCCTTCATATTATAATTCACCTCTAGGTCACTCATAATACTTAATACAATATAATCACTAGGCTAGTAGTTGTTATACTGCATTGTTTAGGGGATGATGACAAGAAAAGTCACAATGTATAAAAATATTTTCGGTCCCCAAGAATTGGTTGAACCCATTGATATGGAAAACAGATTCAGAGAGCTGACTGTCAAGTTTGTTATAACCTTCTAAAAGTAAGTGTTCCAAGAAAGGAATGGTCACTGTGTTGGATACTGCTAAGAAAAAAAAGTAGGACAAGGACAAAGAATCATCAGACTTGCTGTTACAAACATCCTTGATAGCATTAACGTGGGCATTTCCATGAGGCAATAGGGCTGAAAGTTCAAGTGGGCAAAATAGGTGCTGTCAGTGTGAAGGTAGAGACAAGGAGAATAGTGCAGCGGGGATTGTGTGAGAGGCACTGAGGGGCTCTGGGCTTCACTTAGTCATCAAAGTACTTAGTGACCACAAAGAGAAAATGACCCTAAATCTCAGAAGTCGAAGCGTGGTCCTCCAGGGTAGACCGGGTTAAGGAAGATGACACAAGCACAGGAATCCATTCTTAATGCTGACTTTGCTTTCTTTCAGGATAGCTTCGCTTTGAGACATCCTCTCTGTTCGTTGCTAGGAGGGCAGAAGGGCTTCCATGCTGTCCAACTCTGTGCTCAGCCTATGTGTGTTACCCTTCAGGGAAACTGAACTGTTTTATACAATTATCTTCTAGACAGAAGTAACACAACTTCATTGGGAAATTGCAGAAAGAAAGAAAGAAAGAAAGACCACTGCTTAGAGTATGTTTCTTTGATGTGTATCTACATATGTATATTCTTGCATAATCACAATCACACTGTGAGCAGGTTTGAGCATGATTATTTTTCCACTGAATGTTACATAATAAAAATTCTCTATCTTGCCATATGACTTTCATTGTTCTTATTGATTACAAAAAATTACACGGAGTAATGCCTCATGTTCAATTAGTTTATCCTCCACTCGTGGTCATTTGAGATATTTTCAGTATTTATAGACAGCATTGCATTGAACATCTATGTAAACAGAACTTGCCCTGATGTATTCTCACAGAACTAGTGGATTTAGGTTTCTTGATAGCCAATTTGCTAGTTGCTGGTGGGAGGACTGACTGGACCTACTTCCTTAGAGTAAAACTCTTACTCTCGTATACCTGCCTGCACATTGTCGTGTAGTCATTTTCACTTTAATGGGCTAAAGAGGTGTCTCACTGTAGCTTCAATTTGTCTTTCTTTGGTGGTTGAATAAGATTCTGATATTCCCAACTGTTCATTTACCTATTCTGTTTCTCCTCCCTGGAAGAAACAGTCCCCCGATCAAGTAATCCTCATTTGTGCCTTTTCCAGGAAGCTTTCTAATGGTTAACAGCAATCTGCCAGCTTGTCCTCATCTGGTGGAGTGGTCTAACATCTAGTATTTGTGTTCTACTGCATTTTCTTACACCTCTAGCTAAAATTCTCTGACAACTTGCCTCATGACTAGTCCTTCCTCGAGTTTTTAAAGCCTTTGACCATCTGAAACATTTAGTCTGTAGAGGCTCTTTAAAAGGACCCCACTACTCCAACAAATAGTTCTTTTTCCTTACTTCTGAACAAACTGAGGAATAAAAATCCAGAGGAAAACTAAACTAGCATGTTCAGTTATGGAAGCTTAGGGGAGGAAGCAATTTAGAGTTAGACCAAATGTGTTTGCAAACTGATGTGAGAGTTTCCCCTTTTCCACATCCCTCTAGTCTCACACAGTCTGGATAAAATAGGCCCCATGGGATGGGGTGATAGCTCAGTGGCATACGCACCTACTTAGCAAACACTAGGTCCTGAGTTCAATCCTGAATACCAAAAAGTAAAAGTAAAAAATAAAATAAAATAGGGAGCCAGGTATATTGGCACATGCCTGTAATCCCAGCATTTGGGAGGCTGAGGCAGGAGGATCAGTGTGAGTTCAAGACCAACCTGGGCTACAAAAGTGAGCTCAATGCCAGCCTGAATGCCTGAACTGCATAATGAGACAGTCTAAAAAAAGAGAGAGAAAGAAAAAAAAGAAAGAAAGAAAGAAAAAAAGAAAAAAAGAAATAGGTTCCACATGTCATAGTTAGTGGAGACCCAAACATGCATAGGAACATAAAGAATGAAAAATCTACTGCCCTCCTCATAGACCAAACCTCAGTGGAAAATGTTAAATCCTGTCTCAAATTTAGTCAGTCTTTTTTCTTTATGTATTTGATACAGGGTCTACAAGGTCTACAGGGTGTTCAGGTTCTCACCATGTAGATTGGACTTGTATTGATTTTCCTATTTTCAGCCTCCCAAGCACTGGGATTACAAGGGTGCCACCACTCTGTCTCCATTGTCTTCTCAGCATGCCCCGGGGGTGTGGCTGGCATGGCATACTGGGAATGGAACCCTGGCCACTGTGTTCTGCTTAAGTAGATGCTTTAGTCTGCTGAGCTATCTAGCTGGCTCTTGGTGTTTTATCACTCTGGCGACCCTTGAATTCCTTAAGGCTCAAGGAATGTCAGCTTCTTATCTTCACAGTGCCTTCTAGTAGGTAAAGGAGACTCATTATTAACCAGTTTCTTCCCATCCCTGTCACCCTGGCTAAACCTAGAGTTTTCTGTTTTGAAAATTCATTTTCTCTATTGAGGCTGGCCTGAGTGTGCAGCCAAAGCCTTTAGGAAAAGGCAGGGAAATAACCACATTCACTGGCTCAGACCTCAGTCAGGAGGGGTGACAGGCCCTATTCTAAGATCCAGCTTCTTTCCATGAGGGTACAGGGAATGAGGACACTATTATCCTGTGTCCTTGCACCAAGACAGAGGAGACAGCCAAATAAGAGATTGAGATAGCATGGGCATGCTTTGCTCAACTCACAAGAGTTGTACTAAGAACCTCTTTTTGGCGTTTACTGGACTGATTAATGAATGGCTGGTCATTTAAAGCAGAGAAGATTAAATATTTGAGGCTAGATATAGAAGCCTGCAGACAAAGCGAGGTTTCAAACTCCATTGCTCTGCTGGCTGCTGCTTTCTAGAGGCATCTGAGTCCTCGCACAGTTTGAATCCCACCTGGTAATGCCTGGATTCCAGAGCTGTGGGTGCACACACATCATTGTACCACATAGAGTTAGAAAAAGATCTCTCTAAAAATAACCACCGAGGAATATTTAATTTGATAGTAAGGCTGTGACTAATCCATGAAACAGAGAGTCTGTGCGACAAGATGCAGTACAATAATGGGGAGAAATTCATGTTTGACCTTTAAGCAAGTGCAAAATGAAACAGATCTATACCTCTGCAGCTGAGGACCCTGTGGCTCCAGGGAGAGTGTCTATAAACAGGGGGTTTGATGGTCATGGAGGAGAGATGATAGAATACATAGTTTTTGAGGGTGCTGCATCATAGAAATAGCTTGGGAAAATCAATACACTTTGGTGTTAAGTAGAGAGAAGAGGCTTCTGCTGAGCTAAGTGCTGTCTGGTAAATGGCGGGTGCTGCTAGATCAGCTGTGTAAGGGTGATCACACTGACCCTCACAGGGCTGGCTTGAGGGAGAGGCAAGTCCCACAAACATAATGAAACCAGAATTTCTGGCAAGCAATCAGAATAAGGGGAGGGGAGCGAGGTTACAAATGTTTAAGGAACATTTACCTTATGCTAGGCTCTGTGTTGAGAATTTTGCTGGTGTTATCCTCATACATATCCTTGCTACAGAAGCTATTATGATTTTCACTTGATAGAAGAGGAAACTGGGTTCAGAAAGTTTTAACTTCTTCCTTGAAGTCATCTACCTTAGAAATAGCTAGAGCTGGGTATGAGTCTACTCCTGACTCTGGAACCCTAAAGCTGTGTTCCTCATGGTTGAATCACTCTAAACTTGAAAAATTCTAAGACTGTACATCAAAAATGAGTCCCCTGAGAAAAGAATTAGGAAAGTAATCCCATTCACCATAGCTTTAAAAAATTTAAATACACAGGTATTAATCTAAGCAAGGAAGTGGATAATCTATATAAGCAAAACTACAGCGCTCTGAAGAAAGATTGAAGAATATATTTAAAAAAACAAGCAGAAATCCCATGTTCCTGCATAGACAGAATCAATATTGTCAACATGTGTTACCATAATTGATACTTATATTTTATTCAATCCAATAAAAATATCAGTTTTCCAACTTGGGCCTGACAGAATGGCTTCCACATAGAAGGATGGAGGGAAGAAGAAGGGTCGCTCTGCCATCAATGAGGTGTTGACCCAAGAATACACAGTCAACATTCACAAGTGTATCCATGGAGTGGGCTTCAAGAAGAGTGCCCTCGGGCACTTAAGGAGAACCAGAAGTTTGTTATGAAGGAGATGGGGACTCCAGAAGTGCGCATTGACACCAGGTTCAACAAAACTGTCTGGGCCAAAGGAATAAGGAATGTTCCCTATTATATTTGGGTATAGTTGTCCAGGAAACAGAATGAGGATGAAGAATCACCAAACAAGTTTTATGCCTTGGTAACCTACATCCCTGTTGCCGTGTTAAAAAATCTCCACACAGTGAACGTGGATGAGAACTAACTTTGAAATAAAGTTATAGAACTGTCAAATAAATAAATAAATAAATAAATAAATAAATAAAATATCAATAAAATTCTTCATAGAATTAGAAAAAACAATTGAAAAATGCATATGAAGTCAGAAGATATACAGAATAGCCAAAGAAATCCTGAGTAATAAGAGCAAACCAAAAGGCACTATAATCTCAGACTTCAAGTTATACTACAAAGCTGTAATTATAAAAAGAACATGGTACTGGCACAAAAATAGACACACAGGCCATTGGAATAAAGATACAGAAATATCCCTTTGCACCTTTAGCTTGATCTTTGACAAAGATATTAACAACAAATGCTGGAGAAAAGACAACTTCCTTAACACATGGTGCTGGGAAAATTGGTACAGAAGAATGAATCTAGACCCATATGTCTTACGAAAACTAATTGTAACTCAAAATGGTTCAAAGACCTAGATATAAATGCAGAAATGCTGACTATGGTAGCAGACAAAGTATGTAACTCTTGAAGACAAAGGCAGAGGTTCTGAACAGAATCCAAGCTACAGAAAAAATGACAAAAAATGGAGTCATCCCAAATTAAACAAACAAACAACTTCTGTATAGCAAAGGAAACAGAGTGAAGAGACAATCTATTGAATGGAAAAATACGGTCAGCTACACCTCAAAAAAAGGACTGATATTTATAATTTATAAAGAATTCAAAAAATTAGATCTCAAAAAACAATAGGCCCAATCAAAAATGGACAGTTGAAATGAATAGAAACTCCTCAAAAGAAAAACAAATGGCCAGTAACTACATAAAAAAATTCAGCATCTCTGGCTCTTAAAAAATGAAAAATCACAACACTGAAATTCTTATTCAAGAGTGGGTATCACGGGTTGGGGAGATAGCTCAGTAGAATAAGCACTTGTTTGGCAAGCACAGGGTCCTGAGTTCAATCCCCAGTACTGGAAAAAGAAATCCTACCAAAGGCTGTTTACACACACACACACACACACACACACACACACACAAAAAAAAAAAAAAGAAAAAAAAGAAAAAAAAGAATGGGTATCACCAAGGACTCAAAAAACAAATTTTGGTGATGTCTCAGGAAAAAGGAGCTCTTCTACAGTGTTAATGAGAATGTAAACTAGCAGAACTCCCATGAAAGTCAGTATGGAGATTTCTCAGAAAACTGAAACTAAAAATTGCATTTGACCTAGCTATAGTTTTCTTGGGTATCTTTCCAAAAGAGTTAGTTATCATATTATAGGGATCCATGTTTATGGCAACATAATTCACAATAGCTAAATTACAGAAATTGCCTATTGACAGATTAATGTATAATAAAAGTGGAATATATGTACAACAGAGTAGTACTCAGCCATGAAAAGGACAAATTTGAGGAATATTGATGAATCTTGAGATCATAATGCTAAGTGAATTAAATCAGACACAGAGGTTAAATATCACATGGTTTTGCATATGACAAAGCCAAAGTATAAATAGTTTAAAGAGCAAAATAAAAGAAAGATGAGGCTAGGGAAATAGCTCAGTGGCTTAAGCACCTGCCTGGCAAGTGCAAGATCCAGAGTTCAATCCCTGGTGAAAAAAAAAAAAAAAAAGATAAGAAACAGAGGGAAAGACTTTGAAAATAGGAAGATCTGGGGACGAGGAAAGAAGAGAGGGGCAAGGGGAGTAAAAATGACCAAGATGCAAGATACATATATACTGATTGCCAAAAATGAATGTAATTGTTATCATAAACATATACTAATAAATTTTCACAAAGGAAAAGGCCCAAACCTGCACTGATAGCCCAGGGTCATGGGTGGAAGATGAAGATAAATGCGTTTTCAGCACAGGTTATCCAGTGATGAGTTTTAGTGAAAAATTGCTGGCATGGAAGGTTTCTAGTCATTTTTCTGATTGTTTTATAATTCACAACTGCATATTATCAGTTCTGATTCATTGCCCTGGATACTAATTGGAGAATAGTCTATATTTCATAGAGTTGTTTTCTGGGTGAGAAATGGGCAACAGGGTGAGCACTATTCCTGTCACTCCCTAGGTAGAGATCCTATGTATTCTGAATACATTCAGTGTATGCTCTTATTAGAGAAGTATTTTAAGGTTTTTTTTCATTATCTAATAAATATTCATTAAGGAAGAGATTAGCAATGGTCTTCGATCAGATTCAGTGCCAATTGTTTCTTGGCTTGCTTAGCATTATTCTTTCCCTGGTCCCTTCTCATATGCCAGGTTGTAGGTGGCAATCAAGGAATTAAGGCTACAGCAGAATCAGTGAGCCCAGTGACCCTCCAAGACACTGGAAAGTGGGATGGGCAGGGAAATAAACTGTTCTTCCTTTTTGAGCCCGAGAGATGTGGACTACAATTTGGATATAGGTGTGCCATCTTGAAAAATAAAAGAAGGATTGGCTCAAGGAAGAGAGAAACTTGGAGTGGTCTGGGTGAGAAATGGGCCTGGATGCCTCTATACAGTCTTCCTTGGGTGCTCAGAGAATTGGGAGCACCAATATCCAGTGCTGCCTCTGAGCCCAGCACACAAGGAGATAGGCCTCTCCCTAAGCTGTTTCCTCGACTAGTCCAGAATCTCCTTGAGGGGCCTGGTCTTACATCTCTTAGCTTTGTTTCTGACCCAGGGCTAGCAATGATTGTTGTCCCAATGTCATATGATCCTGGTTCCCTTTCTAGCCCTAATTCCATAACAATTCAAACACAGGATAGCTGGTGTTGCACTGAACAAACAGGCTTTGTTTTGCAGTTAATGAATTGGTGGAGGCACAGCAAATGGTTGCTTTTTATGTATAGAGAAATTACCTCTGTCCTGATTTGCAATATCTGTGCTATTTTGGGCTGTTTTTCTCTTTTGAGCTTTTTTGTATTGGCATAATAATTTCACCATTTGGCTACACAGAGACCCAATTAATATTATAAATATGGGTTCATAAAATTTACTTCTTGACATTAGAATGCTTTGTTGCTAATTAGTCTCTGAGGTTTTTAATTTCAATCCCTCCTTGGTGACTTAGTGCAGAAATTCAAGGGCACAGTTATTTTCCCCAAAGGGAAAGAATAACTTAGTAATGTCAAGTTTCTATCTATTTGCCCTACCTTCTTGTAAGACTATCTCCTGTTTTATTCTATGTATTGTACTTTTTTTTATCCTGGCCAGAAAAGAGTAAGTGAGCAAAAATATTGGGAAAATGATATAAATTCTAGGGGAAAAATAAAAGCACTGTTTCTAGTTATTTGAACAATATTTACCGAGTGTGGGATGGCTCAGTGGTCTAAAACGCCTGCTTGGGTAAGCTTGGGTGGCTTCAGGGACCGCGGTTCGATCCCTGGCACCACATGCTGCGCCAGCCCTGCCCTTCGGGTAGGCTCAGCCGGCCATAAAAATGAGTGAATAAACAAACAAAGGTTCTGAAACAAGAAAAAAAATAAAATAAAAATTATAAAAAAAACAATATTTACTGAGTGTTTAGGAAGGATAATAAAAATATGATGATGTCTAAATTTTAAAAAAAATTAATAAAAGATACATTGCCATTAATTCCCTCTCAAAATACTTCCCTTCACTTTGGACACACTGTGTTATTTTCTGAAGTAGTTCTGTAAGTTCTTTCCTGTGCCTTTAGTTATGTTGTTGTGGCTGCCTTGATGTTCGGAATCAGCTTAAAACATTTATCTTTCATGATCATTTCAACTTTTTTGAACAGCCAAAAGTTGCATGGTGCCAGATCTGCTAAGTAAGTTAGTTGAAGACTGTAATGTTTTTATAAGGCTGTTGTTCTGTTGGGTGGCAGCACTCTTTTTTTTTTTTTTTTTTTTTTTTTTTTTTTTTTTGGTCACACCTTACAAAGACAGAAAAGAGGCTTGTCAGAACTGCTTCAAAAAGTGGCAAGAATAATAAGTCAAGTACTTTCATAGTGAGGGTAATTAATGGCAATCTGTCTCCTACTGTAATATTTTAAAACCTTGTTAAAATATTTTAAGAAGGTTTTAAAATATTCACTATGTATTTTGATCATACCTTGAAGTGTGTGTTGGACCCCATGTCCTAGGGATTGGTGATGAATAAAAGAGTGTAAGATGTTGCCATTTCTAGGTCTTGGGTAGGCAGGAAGTGCTTAAGATTCTCAGGCACATCTGGGAATTAATCTCATGGTGGGACCTGGCAGTGATAGGCTAGTCAAAAGTGTCACATTAGTTTCCAGGGGTTGAAATGAGAGGAACTTTCATTGTTTTTCGTTTGAAGACACTGGCTCACCAGAAAGAATGTGAATTTTAATAATATTTTGAATGGGTTGATAAAATAGGAACAGATGGTTAAAGTTTGTCATTTCAGGAAAAATAATGAAATATTGCACAGCTGAATCTGTTTCTGTTTCACACTCTTCCCTATCCCTTCCCCACTGCAGAGATACTCAGATGCATGAAAATTTAAAGTGAAAACACTGTAATATGCTTTAGCCACTTTAGGGTTTCCTCACCTGAAAAGACCTTAACTTTGTCAGCAATATCTATGTTACTTTATTCCAATGCCATATCTTGAGAGGAGCCTTTCTATAGGATATTGTTTTGTGGGTATATAAAGGGGTAGTGGGGAAGTAAGACCTGCTTGGATGTTTCTCTGGCATGAAGAAAACAGGATTTTGGTTATTAAGCAGAGCAGATTTATTCTTTGAGGAACCCAGCAAGGCAAGGATGATTTGGTTAAAATGTCCTACCTACCAGATCCTGGCATTTTTGTCAGTAGAAGCTGGCATTTCTGATCAAGAAAGAGAATATCATAACCATTATCATCAAAACTTTCTTGGATTTGCCTTAATTTCAGTTCTATATCTCTGAAATTTTCCTATTATTCTGTTTGGACAGTGTATTGAATGAGATCAGACGCTGGGAGAGTGACCTAAGTATTGATTTGGCACTTTTGCTAGAAACTCTTGGGGGAAATGAGCATTGTGTATCATTTGCCTATTGCTTGCCAACTTCAGTAGCAAGAGCCTCCAGAATGCTCTTGGATAAACATCATCTTTGTGGCCACACATTGTTTTATGAGCTGAGTCATTAGCCTGGCTGGCTTCTGAAATGCTGCTGTCTGGTTCTCCAGGCAGCTGAAACAAGGAGCAAAAATATGAAGTACAGCTTGTCAAGCTTTGTGGATGGCCAGTTTCACTTCCAAAGGTGATGGGGAATTTATTCTTATGGAATTTGCTTATGGCAAAAGAAATACTGATCTACTTAAGTTTGAGAGAAAGATGATGCCATCTGCATTTCTTGTAAATTATTTACATAATCTGTTTGATTATAAGGCTATGTGTTAATATTCACCAGTTTGGCAGAATTTTTTGCTGAAAGTTTGACTACTTTACTCATTGAAGTTGCAGTTTATTACCTGAGGTAATCATCAAGCAAACTCGAAAGTAACGGTGATATGTAAGCTGAACCATAGACTTCTTTGTCTTTTAGATAAATTGCTATACCGTGTTTATCTTTTATATAGCTACTAGTGAGACATCTCAAGAAATCCCAAATTAAAACTACTGCGCCATCAAGGAAATTTACTCTAATTAACTCAGATTTCTGAATTGCTAATTTGCTGAGGTAAATATCCCAGTTCTCTTTTCTAAGAAATTTTATTAAGGTCTTAGTAAACATTTTGTCAGATCAAAATATATACTAAAGAGTATATATTAAATTCTTATTAGGTGGTAGGCACTAGGTTAGCCTCCTCTGTGTGAAGTAAAAATAGATAAAAACCAATCGTTTCACTGAAGAAGGAACATGTTTATTTATATGCAAGGTGGACATACTCCACTTCTTGGAGGAAGGTGGAAAGAGAAAGTGCTTCAGGAAAGACCTTGATGGGAGAGAAGAATGCTCTTTCACTGAGGGCAGCTAGGGAAGCTTTCCAGGCAAAAGTGGCTCGGAGACAGCCCTTGGTGGGAAAGGACCATCTGTAAGTTCCAAAGAAGGAGAGGATATGGGCTGAGAGATATTGTTAGCAAAGGCCCAGAAAGTGAAAGAAAAAGGTACAGGCTTGCATTTAGAATTGGAATGGCCTTGGGGAGTTCTGGGAGGTGATAATCTCAGAAACCAGAGCTTCAAGGGCTGAGAATCAAATAAGCTGCACTAGGGGCTGGGGAGATAGCTCTGCGGTACAAGTGCCTGCCTGGAAAGGGCAAGGTCGTGAGTTTGAACCCCAGCCCCACAAAAAACAGACCAGTAGAAATAAGCTGCACTGTAATAAAAAGACTTAGAGTAAACGATTCGTTTTTGAAGTCAGATGGAGACAGCAGGAAAAGTAATGGGGGCCTGAGACTATTGACAAGGTAGGTGCCTCTGCAGCAGCAGAAGAAATCCGTGGAGCAAGACGTAATGATAATGGGAGACAGGAGGCAACAATAGCACAGTAGGTTTCTGGGGGTCTTGCGAGAAAGCAGGCAGTGAAACTGGATGGTGACAAGAACACAGTGGAGAATGAATGGATAGGAAGGGGGCCAGTCTGATGACGGTCCTATAGTCCACTGAGGACCTAAGGAAGGGGAAGTTCAGACCAGATGCTATGGAAACAATGCAGCAAGTGCACAGTCCTGCTGAAGGCCAATCCTGCACTATGTGTGTTATGCTGTTTTGTTTCATCTCAAGAAAACAGTCCAAATTTAGTACAGACAGCAAGAGTGTAAGAGTCTAGGACTTATCTAATGACCTTCTTACCTTGGCCTTTTATTTTATTTTATTTTCATTTACCAGTTGGGATGGTTGCCATTCCCTTTCTGAAGCTGAGGGGTGCAATCACGGTGTAGACAATATTTTTGGGAGGAGGTTTGGAGAAACTGTCACTTATGATGAATTCATACTAGCAGCAAGACAGCAAACTTTCAGAAAACTAGCCTTAGGTTCAGTGATTATTACAATAACCATTAGATAAGACAGTGGAGGCAGAGGACAAAATAAAGGCTTTCTGGTTGTTCAGAAGGCCTCTGTAGCTTGGCCCCACTTGTTGCACAGAGCTCCCTGGAGAGTTTTGTGGGAATGTAACTTTATTCCATAGTGTTCTTTCATGCTGGCCATTGGGCACAGGGTGGATCTTCCTGGAAGAGTTAGTTACATAAAGACATTTTTGTTTGCTGTGTTCTTGGAAGTCCTTACTCTTTTTTTCCAACAAAAACAACAACAACAACAACAACAACAACAACAACAACAAACCCAAAAAACAATATCTGGGTTATTGAAAAACTAATCATTCATAGAACAGATATCTTATGAGGAAGACTGGAATGTCTTTATTGGTGATGGAAGTAGTCCAGAGATCAAGAAGTGGTACCACTAATCCAGGTGAGCACTCTCAAGCATGAGAGAAATTACAAAGAACACTCAGAAGGAGGAATCAATAAGATCTAATGATTACCAGAATACTCATGAAAGATGACTTTAGCCTTGAGCTTGCCTACACACTAGTAAGTTGACAGCTTTTTTTTTTTTGGAAGGGGACAGATAGATAAAAGAACATAGAATCCTAAAGAAGGAAAGACTTGCAGCATTAGGGCAGGTTTTCTGAAAGTAAGGTGCTGAGCTGGGCTTTGAAGAGAGGGAGTGTCCAACAGTGACAGGTGAAGGATGATACCAGGGTTTTGACTTGAAGGTGGAGGTGACAGAGATGGTTGAATGTGCTGGGGTTAGACCCAGGAACATCATATGGTCTAGATGTAGGTGGAAAGTAGTCTTGTACTTGCTGATTTTTGGTGAGTGGTTGACTGGGTCGTCACAAGGTGACTCTTGTAGAATCAAAGAGAATGTATTCTTAGGGAACATAAGGAGGAGGTAAGTTTTTGGAAGGGAGCAGAACTTAGGAGAGCATGGAAGGCAGAGATCCAGCAGCAGCAAAGGTGGTGCCCTGCAGGAGAACCCCCCGAACTCACTGCAGAGTGTTTCTCTAATAGGAATGTTTCTGTGATTGTTCAAATTCTAGAGATTAACCACACTGGCAATCTAACAAGAAACCAGGAGGTGCCAGTGTTCTCGGCCTAAGTGACATCACGGGGGATAAAGGAACAAGTGCAATAGACTTGGTTCCGAAATGGTAACGCTGGTCTGAGGGTGGCAAGGGCTAGGGTTTCTTCCAGAGTATGTGACGATGACAGCACTGTGGATATTCCGGTGGAATGGACACCGGAATGAGTTGGAAAACGGTGCTGTCCCCTCATTTTCTGGGTTGCTCCATTCTGACAAGAGCCAGGGACTATTTCCGTGCGCCAGGCAGGAGGAATCAAGCCAGAGGTTCTCCTGGCCTTTCACCTGCAGCACCTCCCGGGCCCGGTAAACAGTACGGCCGTGGGGCCCAGGCTAGGCAATTCCTCCGTTCGCGAATTTCCCTCGTCCCGCGCGCGGCGGCAGCGCTTGCGTTCGCGCGCGGGCTCGGGGTGAGGGGCGCGAGCCCGGGCAGCGCGGGCCCCCGCGCGCCAGGGAGCGGCGCATGCGCGGGCATCTCGCGAGCCAGCTGAGGCAAGCCGAGCCGCGGCAGCGGCTGGAGCCAGGGCGGCTGGAGCCCAGCGTCAGAGCTGTGCGGGGCCCAAGCGGCGGCGCGGAAGCGGTGGCGGCGGACAGGTGGAAAGCCCTCGCCCGCGCCACCAGAGGCTCCGGGGTCGTCTGCGAAGCCTCGAGGTCCAGACGTGGCGGCGACGGTGGCATCCCGGACGGCCTGTGAAGGATGCGCCGCCCACTGCCCCGCGCCGCCTGACCGCCCCCGCCTCGTCTCGCGGTGCGCCACAGCTGGGCCCGTGGCCGTCCCCGCCGCGCTGTCGCCCAGCCGCCGTGCTTGCGAGGTCGCGTCCGGCCCGGCCATGTGGACCCCCACGGAGGAGGAAAAATACGGTGTAGGTAGGTGAGGCTCAGGCCTGGCAGCGCCAGGGGTTGTCGTGTGGCGGGGACGCACCAGCACTCCTGGCTTCTGCTGGATTCATATCCTGTCGCGTCCCCTGCGGCCAGAAGGCTGTGCGGCCTCAGTGCTGGGCGAATGCGGGGCGGTGTGGGTGCGGACGGGTGCGGGGGCGCGGGAGGCGCGGGTCCCCAGCGCGGGCGGGCGGCAGGGGGCGCTGGCTGCGCGGCCTCGGCAGGTGCGGCCCGCGGCAGGGCAGGGGCGGGCCCGGCTCCGCAGTTGCGCGAGGTTCGTTGGGTACCAGGCAGTTTATCCCGAATCTTTATTTTGAGAATCTCCGTTTTCTGCTCGAAAACCTCGATTTTAATGAGTTTCCACCCCAATGGAGAAGCCCGGTGGCTGTTTATTTTCAGACTGGAAGCTTTAAAAAATAATAAAAGAAGAAAAACGTTGACGTTTTCTTAGTTCAAAACGTTGCAGTCAAATGTTTGTTTTGTTTTATCCTCAGGACTAGAATTAGTTGTCTTTCAGTGGGAAGTGCTTTGGACATATATCGATGTTTAGTTATAGACGTGACTTTGCTTTTAAAAAAATTTGCTTTCAGGTGGGCACGTTATTTCTCTTAAAGACCTCTTTTTGAATGCTGTATGAAACTCCAGAGTCGAATCATTTTTAACATTATATTTCCTTAAAAAGAGTATTCAGTCATTTAAAGTAATTTACAGTGTTAGTGCTTCTTGGCGGTTACATGGCAGACTTCAGTCACATTGCATTATTGTAAATTATCATCATGGTTAGCTAGAAATATTTAAAATATTGAATGTACACTTTTTTTTTTCTAAGTATGTAATGGAAAATTCTAGATAGGAATGCCACCTAGACATAGATTTTTGTTTCCATTTGTACTGCAGCAGAATCAAGGTTTAGTTTAGAACTGATTATAAAGAAACTTTTGAACTACAGTGGTGACAGATGGTTTGGAATAAGGCCATTTCCACGTAAAAATGGAACTTATTTAAATTTAAGGACCTGCGGAAATGTCTTCTGTGTTGTTAGAAAATCATGTTTCTAAAGGAAACTTTTGGAAGCTTTCAGTCAGCAGTGTTAGAATGGAAGTGATAAAGGAGCCCTAGTCTTAGAGCCTCTGTTGAAAAGGAATTGGGAAAATAATGCTAAGGTTCACTTCTTGGGATATTTTACCTTTTCTTTTTGAGCATTCCCCGCATATTAAGTTTATATTGCTGTGACATGAGAAGTTGATGTTCTGTCAGTCTTCTCCCACACTCTCAGAATTGCTAAACTGGAATAATTAGTGATCACTTGTCCAATCGTGCCTGATTAATTTCTTCCTTTCTGGGGAAGTATTTTCAAGTAGAGGAAATTGTGGTGTTCAGGGTCCTGGCTTCGCTTTACTGGTCCTCTTGGGCAAGTTATTTAACATCATTTCTTTCACATGTAAGTTGGGGGCAATGTTTACTTATGCTACAGGGTTGTGAAAATCAAATCAAAACATACTGAGTACTTAATAAATGTTTATTTCTTTTTTTCCCCTTTAGTATTCGAATAATGCTAGGTGGGTTTTGAAGTGAGGGTATGTATACAAGGCAATCAAGACAAGTATATATGAATCTCAAAGTGCTAGGATTTGGTGTGTGATTTATTAAAAAAACAAAGGAATGAAATTCTTGCATTATAGGGCTTGTGTGCTTAGTTTTACAAAAATTGTTTTTCCCTGTGCACAATACTGGGCATAGGGTCGAACTTAAATTCCTGATAAACGAGAGAAAATTATTCTGAAGACATTTCCTTAGCAGCTATGGCTTGGTGTAATTTAGATACCTTTTCTGTTAAATAATACAAGTCACTCTCTTGCTTTGTTCCATTATCCCTTCCTCATTTTTTTATTTTAATGAGCAGAACATATTTATTGAGGGAAAGAAAGCTCCTGTCTGAGAGAGAGACAGGAGGGGGGTCCTGAGTGGGAGTCCCCCACCCTTCCTCATTTATGTCTAAAAGTTTTGTGTTAATTGTTTAAAACTTAGAACACATTTTTATTCCCTTTAAGCATGTTAAGACTATAATTCTCCCCCCCATAAAATCCAGTTCTATCTATGAAGTAGCTTCAGTATAATATTTATAATGAGAAAACTCATCAGTTAAAATGGTAATTTAGTTGTGTTGCTTAATTACTGTGAGGGATAGTTTGGAAAATTTAACCATTATCATTATTCCTCTGAGAAAATGTTTTGAGTTCAGCTTTGATTTTTTATGACTGACTTGGAACACAGATTATTATTTCTGCTTGCCAACCTGTAATCCTATAGCAGGAAGGGAACACTTACATTCACTTTGCATCAATTTGGAGAAATGTTGAGAGGGCCTCCATTTGCCTTGATGTGGTGAAGGAAGGAGTCCCTACTGCAGCAGTAGGAAGATTTTTTTCTCTTCCTACTGCAGCTGTTCAACTATATTTGACATTGGTAAGTGTTCTCAGATCCCATAGTAATCTTACTGCTTTTTAATTATTCTTGTAGGAATTCTGTACAGATTACAACATTTCTGAATTATTTTGTTTGTTCATTTATGACTAAGTGATACCTAAGCATCGCTTTCCATTGTGTGGTTACCATTTTGTATTCAATTTACTGGGTCAGTAGGGCACTGCCTTTTCCTGAGGTTCACTTATGAGCCCTTTTGTGCACTGGGGGCTGTGTAGATTCCTAGAATAGTCCTGATATTATTTACTAAGTGGATTAAAAAAGTGGATTTTAAAGGCTAGTAATCAGTGCTTTCTTGCCCCTCAACAATTGTATATTCTCCTTAATGTTTTCTTGGTAGTGGGCACTGTTTTGTGATGTACTTGACTGTCTTGGTCTCCTTATATAGTATTATAAACGGCATTTCTTTTTTTTTTTTTTTTTTTTTTTTTTGTCTTTTTGAGACAGAGTCTCACTATGCAGTTCAGGCTGGCCTTGAGCTCACTTTTGTAGCCCAGGCTGGTCTCGAACTCGCACCGATCCTTCTGCCTCAGCCTCCCGAGTGCTGGGATTACAGGCGTGAGCCACCACGCCCGGCTATAATCGGCATTTCTATACTGAGCTCATTACCCTATGTTTTGACTTTTCATGTTGAAAGAATGAAGTCTTTTAGAGAATTTCTGCTTTCCTGTCAGTTGCCATGTTTGAAAAGTTCTATATCCTTTATTTTTTTTCTCTAAGAAAAAAATTTTTTTTCAAGAAGTGTTTTGCTCTAAAGTGCATTAGGTAAGAAAAATCTGGTTATTATCTTGCATACCCAAACTGCCAGAGAAATAAAAAAACCAAGAAGAATAGCAATGGCAGTCTATATCCAATGCTAAAACAAAACTATAAATAAACTCCTAGAACACATAAATAACAAAGTTTTCAGTGTGTGTGAGTTAGTTTGACATCTAACTTTAGAAGGTTGTCTTATTTATTCCATTGCTGTTGTGATATAAATTTACTAATTGAGGACATTGATTTATTGCTTATTTTTTCTTAATTCCCATTTAGAAGACCATGAAAGATTTCCCTCATTCTCTCTCTCTCTCTTTCTTTCATTTGATACAGGGTCTCACTATGCATTTCCAACTCATAGTGATCCTCTTGTTTTCAGCCTCCCCAATGCCCTCAGTGGCCAGTGCAGTGTGCCTGGGAGCCAGTGTGGCATGTCCTCATTTACTTTCTTATCCAAAATACCCTTACACTGCTGGATAGAGTGGTGTATGTCTGTAGGTCCAGTGCTTCAGATGCTGAGGCAGGAAGATTGCATGAGTTCCAGGCCAGCCTGGGCTACATAGTGAGTTCAGGGCCAGCTTGAACTTCATAGCGAGAACAAAACAAAACAGAACACTTAGCTCTTAAATTTTTTTTGAAAATAGTCCCATTTTTTTTTTAAGATAGGGTATCACTATGCAGTTCAGGCTGGTCATGTGCTCACTTTTGTAGCTCTTACGCTGTTCTTGAATTCATAGTGATCATCCTGTCTCAACCTCCTGAGTGCTGGGATTATAGAGGCATGCACTATCATGCCAGGTTCTGGGGCTGGCACTGCATGTGGGTCTGGAGATCAAACTTGGGACCTTGTGCTTGACAGGTAGGTGCTAATGCCTCTGAGCTATCTTCCCAGCCCTGTGTATTTGCAATTTTTTTTTTTTCAGAACTGGGGATTGAACTCAGGCCCTTGTACTTGACAGACAAGTGCTTATTCTACTGAGCTCTCTCCCCAGCCCCAAAACAAATGTAGCCACATACTCCCCTAGGAATGTGCATCAGAGATTGATATTCTATATTTATATATATATATATATATATATATATATATATATATTTTTTTTTTTTTTTTTTGTACCAGGGATTGAACACGGGACTATGCACTTGCCAGGCAAGTGCTTATTCCACTGAGGTATCACCCCAGCCCTGCAATTTGTGATTGCTACATATCCTATATTAAATTTTAAAAAATATTTTAAGAGAGTACAAAATAATATTAAAGCAGATAAAATTGCAAATGGTACAGAAATTCGTTAGACAAAATATGTCACAGAATTTGTTATATTGCATAATGTTGTCTTCAAATTAACTGTTTGTATTGCCAGATATATGCATGCAAAATCAGAAGAAGAAAACTAAAATACAAGAAAAAAATTATAAGAAGAAGACAGAAAAGGAAAAAAATAATTGAAAAAAGCAGGCAAAATTAATTAAGCATTAATTGCTCCTTTCCATAGACCAGCAGAAATCCACAGTACAGTTGTCCAAACCATTCTGATTACATACACATATATGCCTCTTTTCCACACCCACTCTCCTGTCCTTTTCATCTCAGTAATTCTTTCTTTTTGAACAGATTCATTCCCTTTACCCAGTATATTGTATCCTTCAGATTTTATTTTATTTTTTATTTTATGTATTTGGTATAGGGTCTCACTATGCAGCTTGGACTTGTAGTGATCTTCCTGTTTTCAGCTTCCCTAGTGCTGGGACTACAGGTGTGCACCATCATGCCTAAACTTAGTGGCTGGCTCTGGGGATGGGGCTGGTGCAGCATGTGGTATGGAGGACCAATCCCTGGTTCTCTGTGCTTGCCCTAAGCAGATGCTTAGTCTGCTGAGCTTTTTTACTGGTCTCAGATTTTATTTTCTCTTACAGGTTCTTACACTGAAGAGGCAATATGCATGTTTGTACATGCAGGTCTGATTTATTTCACTTAAGAGTATGTTTTCTAGTTGAATCAATTTACTGATAAAAGCCTCAAATTTGCTCTTTTTTATAGTTGAATAATACTCCATTGTGTAAAAATACCTCAGCTTCTTTATTCATTCCTGAGTTGAAGGGAATCTGGGTGGCTTCCAAGATTTAGCTGTGACAAGTTGTTTTGCTATAAACGTGGCTTCACATAAATCACTGTGGTATGATGTTTTTACTTCTTCTGGAAAAATACCCAGGAAGGGAATAGCTGGCTTGAATAGGACCCCCAATCTTAGCTTTTTGAGGAATCTCCACACTTATTTCCATAGTGGTTGTACCAGTTTGAACTTCTATCAGTAGTGCAGAAGAGTTCCTTTTTCTCCACAGCCTGTTCAGCATTTCTTATTAGTTGACTTCTTTATGATAGCCATTCTTTCTGGGGTGAGATGGAATCTCTGTGTTGTTATAATGCTGTTCAACAGTTTTTCATATATGTACTTACCATTTCATGTCAGATGCCCATTTTTGTATTGCATCTTTGAATTTGGGGGCCTGTTTTTTTTTTTATGAATTAGGACAAGGTCTACAGGGTCTCATTACACAGATTGGACTCATAGTTATTCTCCTGTTTACAGCCTCCCAAGTGTTGGGATTATAGGTGCATGCCACCATGCCCAGTGTCAATTGCTGTCTCAGCGCACCCCATGGGCAAGGCTGGCACAGCATATGGAGGATTGAACTTGGGGTCCTGATTTTTAAAAATGCTTTATATATTCTAGATAGAAGGCTTTTGTCAGAGGGATATTGGCTATAATTTTTTTTTTCCAGTTCATAGCTTTTCTTTTCACCCTGTTGGTGATTTCTTTTTGGGGCAGAAACTTTTCAAAAAGATAAGATCCTGGGGCTCAGGAGATAGCTCCACTGTCTGAGTGCCTGCCTGGCAAACACAAGGTCCCTAGTTCAATTCCTGGTACAGCATACTGTGTCAGCCTCAAAATGTAAGTAGTTTGTGTTGGCCCTGAATCCAGCTGTGGTGGCACATGCCTGTAATCCCAGTGCTGGCGAAGATGAGACAGAAGGATCACTATGAGTCCAAACTGTGTAGTGAGACCCTGTATCCCCCGCATCAAAAAAAAGATAAGATCCCAGTTGTTGATTTTTTGAAGTATTTTCCATACAGCTTGGATTTTGTCCATGAACTCTCTACCCCTATATTTTTAAGATTTCTGCCAACACTTTCCTTCAGGAGATTTAGTGTTTATGTTTTAATATTTAAATCTTTGATCCATTTAGTGCATGGTGATAAAGATGGGTCTAATTTTAGCCTGATTGTGTGGAAATCCAGTTTTTCCAGAACCGTTTATTAAAGAGGCTGTGTTTCTTCTAGTGAACATGTTTGGCCCCTTTGTCAAAGATAAGGTGGCTGAGTATGTTTGTAGTTGTGCCTGCATCTTTTAATCTGTTTTATTGATCCTCAAGTCTGTCTTTATGTCAGTACCATGGTGATTTTATCATAGTAGCTTTATAGTATAATTTCAGGTCAGAGATTGTGATGCCTCCTGCCTTTCTTTCTTGCCCAGTACTGCTTTTGCTATTTTGGGTCTCCTCTGGTTCCGGATGAATTTTTGGAATGTTTTCTATAGCTCTTTGAAATATACTAATGATATATATATATTTAAAATTGTTGATCTTTTTTGTATTTTTTTTTTTTAGAATTTTTTAATTTTTTTCTTGTTTCAGGACTTTTGTTCATTTATTTATTTATTTTTATGGCCGGCTCAGCCCGCCCCGAGGGCAGGGCTGGCGCAGCATGTGGTGCTGGGGATCGAAACGGGGTCCCTGAAGCTGCCCAAGCTTTCCCAAGCAGGTGCTTTAGACCACTGAACCATCCTGCCGGGCCCCACTAATGATATTTTAATTGAGGGTAGTCTATATTAGGATTTTAATTTCAGTGTTTTACTATACTGAACAGAACTTTTGATGATTATATTCTCAAGTGTCTTGCATACCCTCTCTTGACAGATTTTATATGGAAAAGCAAGATTTCTCTCTCACATAAAGCTGTGAAAACCAAACCTTTAAAAAAATTTTATTTTATTTTATTTATTTATTTATTTTTTAATTTTTTTTGTGGGACCAGGGTTCGAACTCACGACCTTGCACTTGCCCAGCAGGCACTTGTGCCTTGGAGCTATCTCCCCAGCCCCAAAATGCTTTTCCTCCCGGGGAGTCTCATTCATTTTTATTTTTATTTTTGGCGGGACCAGGGTTCGAACTCCCAACCTTGCACTTGTAAAAAAATTTTAGTGCATAAATCATCCCCAAACTATTTGACCCCTGGCTCAAGTACTTTCAATTAATTTGTTGTCTCATACATGACCACATTTTAGTGAAAGTAATGTTTATATTGGGTTATGTCATTCAGAAGCTTTTCTTTTCTTTTCTTTTTCACATTACTGGGGATTGAACTCAGGACCCTGCATTTGCCAGGCAGGCACTTATTCTGCTGAGCTACCTCCCTGAACCCGTTTGATTTTTTTTTTTTTTTTTGTTCATCTCTGATACAGTAAAATGTTAACCTTCTGCTTTTGTTTTTCTTTCTCCCTTCATAACTCATTCATGATCTTTAGCTGATGATTGAGAACCAATACTGAAGTAGAATTAGAACATGATAAGCTGGATATACACTTGCAATCCCAGAATTTTGGGAAGCTGAGGCAAGAGGATTGGAAGTTTGAACCTACCCTGGACAACTGGGAAACTTAGTCAGAATTTCAGAAGAAATTATAAAGGGCTAAGGATGTATCTCAGTGTGAAGGCCCTGAGTTTAATCTCCAGTATTACAGAAATAAAAATATGAATAAGGGGCTGGGGAGATAGCTCCGAGGCACAATTCCTGCTGGGCAAGTGCAAGGTCGTGAGTTCGAACCCTGGTCCCACAAAAAAACAAAAAAACAAAAAAAAATATGAATAAACATGAAACTTTATGGTACAGGCATATAGATAGCCATATTATGGTACAGACATAGAGATAGCTGTAATTAGCAGTTGTTATTATATAGAATTAATAACTCCCTGTATAATTTTTTACAGTATGGTACTGGTGATGGAATCTAGAACCTTTACACTGAGTTACACAATTAGCCTTTTTTAAAATTTTGAGATACTGAGTACCATGTCAATAAAAGTGTCCAATTTTGTGTCAAAAATAACCATGTAAAACTTCTTCATGCCTTGTAGAAAGTTATAGCTGCCAGGAATATCACAATAAATATAACACAATCTACTTTTAAGGGTTTGTAACACAGGGTGGGCTCTAAGTGGGCTCCTGTCTCATCCTTCTAGTGTGCTGGGATTATAACCATTTATAACCATGACTTCCCCACAGATTCCTTTTTTTGGCCGGCTCAGCCCACCCTTGGGGCAGGGCTGACGTGGCATGTGGTGCCTGGGATTGAACTGTGACCCCTGTACTTTGTCTAAGCTCGCCTAAACAGGTGTTTTAGACCACTGAGCTATCTTGCCAGCCCTCCCTATAGATTCTTTTTTTTAAAAATTTATTTATTTATTTATTTTCTTGTTTCAGAACATTTGTTTGTTTATTTATTTTTATGGCTGGCTCAGCCTGCCCTGAGGACAGGGCTGGCACAGCATGTGGTGCTGGGGATCGAACCGGGGTCCCTGCAGCCACCTGCAGGCGCTTTAGACCACTGAGCCATCCTGCCGGGCCCCCCTCCTTATAGATTCTTTATTTTATTTTATTTTCTTGCTTCAGAACTTTTTTTTTAAAGAATTAAAAAAATTTTTTTTTTCTTGTTTCAGAACTTTTGTTTGTTTGTTTATTCATTTTTATGGCCAGCTCAGCCTGCCCTAAGGGCAGGGCTGGCGCAGCATGTGGTGCTGGGGATCAAACCAAGGTCCCTGCAGCTGCCTAAGCTTTCCTAAGCAGGCACTTTAGACCACTGAGCCATCCTGCTGGGCCCCTCCCTATAGATTCTTATCAGCCCTTGTTCTAGGCATATAAATAACTTTTCATGAAATTTTAGAATTGTAGGGAATCTTAGAGACAATACAATTTAGGACTCCAGAACTAAAAGTAGTTAGAATAGCTAGTGTTTATTAAGTATTTACTGTGTATTCACCACTTTCACATTATGGCTCAAATTTACTTCTTTTTTTTTTTTTTTTTTTTTTTTTTTTTTTTTTTT
>PVJA010013766.1:0-48839 GCA_004027025.1 Myocastor coypus | reverse complement strand
AAGGAAACAAAAAAGTATTGCTAAGGGCCGGCCAAATAGCTCAGAAGATTAAAGTGCCTGTTTAGGCAGACAGATGGAGGGGCTGGGAATCAATCCCTGAGCCTGTCGTGCTGGTCCTCCCCTCACAACCCCACCCAGGGGGTGGCACTGCGATAGAGACTGCGTGAGGTAGTGCAAACCTATAATCCCAGCACTTGGGAGGCTGTAAACAAGGGGATAATTATGAGTCTGATCTACTAGTCTGATCTACGTAGTGAGACCCTGTAGACCCTGTATGAAAGAAAGAAAGAAAGAAAGAAAGAAAGAAAGAAAGAAAGAAAGAAAGAAAGAAAGAAAGAAAGAAAGACAGACAGACAGACATGGGTCTTGAGATTTTCTGGTCTTGGTACTGAATCTTGTAGGACCGTAATTGTTGGTATATTCTATTACCTTTTTATACAAAATTCATTTTGTTTTTGTCACTTGATACAGGGTCTTGCTACACAGCTCAGACTCATAGTGATCCTCTTGTGTGAGCCTCCCCAGTGCTGGGATTATAGGCACACACCACCATGCCCAGTTTGGGTGGCCAGCACGGCTCAGGGCCAGCACAACATGTGGTGCCAGGGATTAAACCTGGATCCTTGCACTTGTCAGGTAGTTCCTTAGGCCACGGGGCTATCTCCCCAGCCCCCTCTTCATTATTCTTTTAATACCTATGCCTTCCCCATCCCTTAGCACAAAAAGACTGAGAAAAGTAAAAGGAAATGAATGGGAGGTCACTGGAATGGATGGAAAGAAGTTTCTCAATAACTGCTGATTTTAGCTTCTCTTGATTCCCACAACCATAGGGGAAGTTCCTTAGGACTTTATCAGTCCTCTGTGAGAGAATAACTTCACTCTTGGCACCCTAGGGACTTTGCACTACCCACACAGGTCCCATAGGCAGATTCGAGCCAAAGCTAATCTCAGTCTTCGCAGGGTGCTGTGTTAGGAAGCTAGGAGGAGCTGCCTCGCGGCCATCTTCTGCTTGCCCTCGTATCTCCCCTGGGCTTGGCATGCGTCAGTTTTTGCTCCCACTCTCTGGTTTCTGTTGGGATACAAGGCTTCCTGAACTATACCTTCAGAACAGAGGTACAGATAAAGAGTCGCTTGGCCTCAGCCTAGAAGTGCTTTCCTAGCAATGGGATAGCCTACAGCTTATGTGGTAGTACTCTGGCTCTATGTTTCTGGGACATCTTTTTAGATGTTTGGGACAAAGTATACTTGGAACTGGAACTTTGTGGTGCTGGAATGGAAACATACCTTCAGCCCCTTTTCTGAAACAGAATGTTGCTAAATTGCTAAATTTCCCAGGCTGGGCTTGAACTTGTGATTTTACTACTTCAGCCTCCCACAGTGCTAGGATCTTGGAAACTTATTTTCATTGGGGATTAAACCTAGAGCCTTAACACTAAGATATACCCTCAACAACTGGAAGTTGTGACGGCTTTGTCTCACTATATAAAAGATAAACTCTTTGAATCTAAGAATAACTTACTGTGTTTTTACTTTCTGAATGGGCCAGGCTTTGGACTTACTTTACCTTGTATGCCTGATGGCTGCTTACTATGAATTTCTTATTCCTGGTATATTCATTTTTTTTTTTGAGACAGGGTCTCGCTATGCAGTTCAGGCTGGCCATGAGCTCACTTATGTAGCTCAGGCTGGTCTGGAACTTGCACCGATCCTCCTGCTTCAGCCTCCCGAGTGCTGGGATTACAGGCGTGCGCCACCACACCCAGTTCATTCCTGGTATATTCAAACACCTTCATGTCTGAGGGAACTGAACAAAATATACAAGTAATATTTTTTTTTTACCTGCCACTGTATAACAAAAGAAACATAAATCCTGGCTTTGTTTACTGAGATTTTCAATTTTCCTGGAGAAGTAGCAAGTTTTCTTTGCATTCTGGAGATGAGGACAAACGTGTAAGAGAGTAGGATTGGCATCTAAGTTTCATTATTTAAAAGATTCTTCTTGGCTCAGAATATGGCCTCCTTAGAATATGGCCTCCATATGCCTTCTAGCTCGTTACCAGCTGACAGATTTAAACCTGAAAGGTCAAAGCTTTCCCTCAGTCTTTCACTCCTACACTAGAAAACTAAAGCACTATCTCTAGAATAACCCTCACATTGTTATTTAGTAAAGTAAGTAGTTGGGATTTCTCTCTACTCTCCGCTATTAGAACATTATGGATAACAAATTTAATAGTTCATTCTATGATTCCCTTTGAAATAGCCAGGCCTTACAGACAAGGCACAGTGAGTGGAATTCTGGGCCAGCGTTATGTGTCTGAGGGGTATTATATAAGTGGTGCTGGGGAATTCACCAAAGACAAATGTCACAATGTGTAGGGCGACTGTTATGGTTTATGTCTAGTTGTCCCCCCAGAGCCTCATGTAGTCACTGGGCGGGGACTTCTAGAGTTTGAGACTTGATCCATGATCCCTGGGATTATGGGTTTTAGTGCTGATGGGATTATAGGTAGAAGTTCTTCTGGGATTATGGGTGTAGCCTAGGGCGGGAGCTAAGGTGGAGAGCCTGAATGTAATATAAAGAGAGACAGAGAGACAGACTCGAGCTGTTGCTGCTGCTCTGCTGCCCTGATTGGCTGGCTGCCTCTGCCACCATTTTGCTGCTGTTCTGCTGCCATGAACTGGATGCTCTCCACCCTGCTCCACTCAGCCTTGGGCCAGCTGAATATGGACTGCAACCTCTATGAACTGTGAGCTAAATAAACATTTCCTTCCTTCATCTTGAGTGTCGGGTATTTGTCCCAGCAATGAGCGAAAAAGTAACTAAGACAGCAAACGACCTTCTTGTTATTTTATTGATCAGATTCCAATCCTATTTATCAGCATTTACTAAGAATCTACTGTGTACATGTATCTATCCTCAGTCTTGGTAAGAGATGCCACTCATCACTGTCTCCAGAATGCTTTCTTTACTAAATTGAGTGCTCCATTTTTTTTTTTTTTTTTTTTTTGTGGGACCGGGGTTTGAACTCATGACCTTGCACTTGCCAGACAGGCACTTGTGCTATGGAGCTATCTCCCCAGCCCCTGAGTGCTCCATTATGAATGTCAAAAATAATTTTCTTATCAGCATCACACCCCAGAAATGAAGAGTGCAAGGAATAAAATGGTCAGTAAATGCTGCTTCAGTGACCAGGCCAGATCAGTTAGGACGGTTATTTGTATACTGTACTCAAGAGTTATAGGAAGACCACTTCAGTATTCTACTCCTGGAAACTCATAGTGAAGGACTGATTTTCATTTGCTATCATGCTATGTGTATTTCCAGTATTCACATAACAACCCTCCTGGTCACTGTTACTCCAACATTTGTAACCAAGCCCACCTCACCACTATCTACAGGTTCAGCTTGACTGAGATGCTGGGGTCAGCTTGATTTCTAGGTAAGGAAACATGAAGAACTCCCTGTCTTCTCTTCTCTGGCACATTGAACGGAACTGCTTTTCAAAACGCTACATCAAACAAAATAGAACATATGAAATGTTACTGTGGGCAATGGCTTACATTTGGCATTTACTGAGGCTATCATGTAGACCACTAACTACTTTATATTCCAGATCTTTTTTCCTTTACATTTTAATTCTGTTGCCTTTGGGACTCTGACTTGACAACTCATTTCAAGTCACTTCTCTAACTGCCTGCTTGACTGTCCTACTTCACTTAAGGTTGAAAGGCTTGTCTCAGTGTAAGGCCAACTCTCACTAAAATATGCCCAATGCTAGCCCTAAATGATATCGCAGCACTCACAGGCTTCTCCTATAGGCCAGATATTGAAAAGCAAGTCCATTTATTTGCTTCTGGTCCCATTTTGACCTTAACCAATTGATTGAAACACAGGTAATTATTTGTTCTTCCTTAATTTCCATCGTCTGGTTAAGGTTTTGAAACTGGATGTGTCGTGCTTTGTTGGATCTTATACCTTAATTTCTTTGACCCTTTAGACTGTATCCTACTTCTAAAATCAAAGGGTTCATGATTGGATCTTGAGTTTCAGACCTCCGAAACCAACTCTGCCCACGTATCTACCTATCATATGATAATTGATGTTTCCTAAGTCACACATCCAGTTCTAATGATTCATGACAATCTTTCACTTAGCTTGCCCCCAGTTAAATTCCAGTGAGATACAGATGAGCGGGTAACTGGAAGATGCCACAAAAGCAGCCACTGCCTCAGTTGCAGACAGACAGTTTATCAGGAACCTCAACCAGCACACAAATAAATAAATAAATAAATAAATAAAATTCCAGTGAGAGGCAACCAAGAACTCATTAATACATATATATTTATTTAAGCCATAATATAGAATTCTGGATGGACTGGGATATTTCTGAAGAGGGATGAGACTGTGTAATACACAGACACTCGAATTTCTGTCACCAGGAGAGAAACGATTGGTTGAGATCTCCTAGTACAAACAAGCCTGGGAGTAAAGCATTTGATAAAAAATAGTTCAACAATAATCTAATAAATATTCTAGCCAATAACAATAACACAGCATATGTCTAAGGCTGGCAGACCACATCATAAAAGGCATTTTTGCCTGACCTGACGGCAGTAAGTCTGGCCAACTTGTAATACCGCCAAACACAACCTAGTGGCTCCAAGGCTGCAACTGGCTACAGGAGCTAAAAGTGTGGGAGTGGTTCACATCTACCTGCCTCATAGTCTCCATTCCTTGTAAAAGGGTATCAAATGTTTGAGCTTATTCATAATTTTATCCGTGGATTGCTATATCCAGGTAGTCATGTACAAATATGTAAACCATGGAAGCGTAGAAAACTCACCTAGACTGTTTAGACTGCAAAGAATGTATAAGTGATTTTGCTGCAATCTGCATTTCACTGCATCTGAAGATAGACAATGGAACTCCATAATAAAAACACGGTGAAAAGCAGTTACTGGTACTTATAAGTATCCAGAATCTGAATGTGGCATTAGTTTTCTTTCATAGTGTTGAAACTGGTTTCATTTGTGCTTTCTTCAATAAGACAATATAAAAATTGAGAACACACATACAATGCAGACAAAAAATAATTTTCTAGCGGGGAGCACAGTAAAACAACAGCAAAAGCTTATGGAGTCACCTTTCTTGTAGATGTCAAAAACATGTTGTAGTCCTTCCGTGCAACTGAGTTCAAAAAGAGACAGCCAGTGGCTACTTTTGAGGTCCCTGACACTGCCAGGACTCTATAAATGTCTCAAGTTTGCTGAATTTAATTTTTGAAACTCACCACACTCCCACTGAGTACTCTGCAACTCTATTGCATCTCGAATTCACTTCATTACTGGGCTCAGGTTGAGACTTTTAGAGTTCAACTGCACTTACTTCAAACCCTATTTAATTTCCAAGGCTAATCAAGAGGCTGAGCTGTGACTGTTCCTTTTTTTCCTATCATTAAAACTTTAATGAACCTTTAAGGAACAAATTATGGAAACGTTAAAATGTTATTGAAGATAAGGGTGCCACATCTTTAAAGACAATTCCCTAAGATAAATGTCAAAGAGTATTTGGCAAGAACAGTGCTCCTTTATATCTATGAACTCTGGTACATTTGTAAAATAATGTGAATACAGACCAAGCAGAGTACTTTCTGCCCAGGAAAGGACAACTGTCACCATGGACATCCATCAGAGTATAAGAGAGAAACTTTGATTATTCATTTGTTTATCCATATATTCATTCAACAAACATCTGCTAGGGAACTACTTTGTTCCAGACATTGTGCCAGATATTTAAAGTGCAACAACAGTAAAAGACATAGTTCTTTTCTTCAAGGTATTCCCAGTCTAGAAGAGAAGGTAATTATTATACATTAAACTTTTGTGTGCAAAAGAATAACCTGAGAAGCTTGTCAAAATGTAAAATTTACCTATTTTCCTAAATAGTCTAATTAATTAGATCTAGAGTGGGGTCCAGGAATGAATTATTTTAATAAACAAATTATCAAGGGTGATTCTGATGTATGTGTTCTGAGGATTACATTTGATAAAACTCTGTTACTCTATGAGATTATTGCTGAGAAAGGGGGCTGCTTAGCGCACCACGGGAACTCTAAAGTGGAATGTTTAATCCAGGCTAGGAATCTAACCCAGGTCAGGAATTAATCTGGTTGAGAGAGGCAGGGATGGGTACACATAGACCATCCCAGATTGAAAAGTAGGATAGAGGAATTAAATTTGTCCCAGAGCACTAAAATTTAAAGGACACAAAAGTGAATGAATGGCTTTGGGAAGAAGACTAATACCTGGCACATACTAAATGCCAGGTGCCATGATAGACATTTTACGCATGCTTTCTTTTTAAATTTTTGAAATAGCCTTGTGGAGTAGGTATTATTTTATGGAAGAGGCAAAGGCTCAGAAGTGAAGTACATGCTATAGGTAACACTGTTAGTAAATGTCAATGAAATTTAATGACATCAAACAATTTAGCAGCACTGCTGAATCTTACTGAGCTTGCTCATTTGCTGCTTGGCAGCAAGTATTTATTGTCTGTAAAGGAAAAGAAAAACTCTTGACTTTTCTATTACTTATGGAAATTAGAGCTTTTGTTTGACATTCCCAGAATTTCTTCTGCATCAATCTCAATATCCATGCTGAGTGAACAAACAAGATGTAACTGTAGTTGGGCAGGATTTATTTAGTATTTCGTCTCTTCTGCAAAATAATAAGTTATTTACTTGCAAGGACCATGTCTTAGTAATGTATCCTCATAGCAATAAGGTGAAACCTGTTCATTGAACAAGTTAATAAATGAACATCCACCAAGCTGGTGGAAAGGAACATGGAAGATTCTGGAAATATTTGAAGACTTTGACATAGGGGAATGCTACAGGTACCACTTCATAACATTAATGTTTTCACAGCTCCTGAAGAGGAGACAGCCTTGAAGCAAATTTAGCTCCTAGAAAGAAGAAAGCTCTAGTTCTCTGATATCTCCAATCCCTGCAATGAAGCTCATAAACCTTCAAGTTCTTTTTCCTTCAACTGTGCTGATGAGGAGTAGGAAAATTCTGCCTACTTTTGCTATGAAAGAGTTCCTAAGTAAATAAACAATGTGAACAAGATTGCAAAAAGAATAAGCATTTAACTTATTCAGGAAAACAAACACTGTTCTCAGGCATTCTTAAGCATTTTGGAAGTGTTTTATGTGAAAACACAAGTACATTCATAAGTAAACAGTTGCTGCAAATATAACTCTCCATTCCTACTGATGAAGTAAAGCAAGTTCCTAAAGAAATTGAATTGTGCAACTCCATTTTATCCTAATTCTGCTGCTTTTTGGGAGTAAATGATAAAACTATATTTCTTGAGATGTTTTGTGACTGAATTTTTAATGGTTCAGAAGAATTGCTTCCATTAAGAGGCATCAAAGAAATTGTGCTATACAGGACAGTTCCACCTGCATCAGGTTTCTGTCTAGCTATAACGTCTCTTGTATGATCTTGTTCCCAAATGTCTTCTACTCAGCTAAGAGTTCTTCTTATGGTCTATCTTATGGCAGCATATGAATGAGTGTATAGCAGGGGGGAGGAAGGGAAAGTTGAAGGGGATAGAGATCTTGAATTTTTTGGAGGGGGGATTGAACCCAAGGCCTTCACATTAATCGACATCTCCAGTCCACGTTTATTTGTATGTTTCAAATTTTGAGAGAGTTTCATTAAGTTAATCAAGCTGGGTACAAACTTAGGATCTTCCTGCCTCTGCCTCCCAGAGTTCTGGCATTATGGGCATGGGTTAACCATGCTCAATCCTGGTTGATTTTGATGTTTCTTTTAGGGGACAAAGATATATGTTGTAATTTATTTTCTCTTCTAATATATTTCTTACTCAAATGAACAAGTTAAAAGTGTATTATGTACATATATATTATATGTAATGTATATACATACATGTACATATTATGTAATATATGTACACATATATATAATATATACAATGATTGAATTAATGAATTCAGTTTGATGAATAAATTTTTATGAATTCATCTTAATGAATAAATTCAATCTTTTTATATATTATATATACACATTCAAGATTTCCCTACAATATGTGATAATCTGACACTATTCAAATTTCTACTTGGCCAAACTGGACAGCACTAGAGTCTGACCATCATTGTCCTTTCTGACTGGTTAGCCCTTTTTTACAACCTTCTTTCTGTATCATTCACCCAGAATTGCCTCCGTTCCTTCCAAACTCATTTATACTTCTAAATTACTGAAAATTTTTAATTTTCCAATGACAATAGAGGCATTCTCTACATTTCTGTTCCAATGGCTTGAATTCAGATGACTCAGATAATTTGCTCTGAAAACCCAATAAATGAATTCAAATATAAGCCTTAATGCACAAAAATTAAATCTATAATACCTAGTTACTTTGGATGCTTCAAATGAACTTTATTTTGTATCTCATATATTGAACACTAACTGAGGTTTAAGAAGGGAAGAACATCTAAGCTGGATAGCCAGCAAAGTGTATGCCTTCTTAAAACTTAATGGCAAGCTTTCATCCCAGAAACATATGGAGACTCTTGAGGCCTGCAGTTGCATTCCTGCCGCTCAGGGTAATCAATAAAATCTGGGGCAGGCAAACCAGACAAGATCATTAGGGATTTGTTCCAGATTGTGAACGTTGGACAAACTGGAAGGATGAAGTTCACATCAAAAGTATGAAGATGGAGAGAGTTAGCTGGGTCATAGAAAGACAGCATGTTGTTGTCATAATCCAGGAGGACACCCAGACGTTTCAGCTGCGGGGGCACATCCACCAGCATTTCTTTATTGTTATGTCTCACCACGAAGTTACTATTACAGCGAGAGAAGACCCATGAAGAAGCATTCTTGCCAATCCATTCGTTCTTTGGAGCCGATTTATAGGCAATACCAATTGCATACCTGTGAAACAGTAAAAAGGAAGGAGAAACAGAAATGACATAGGATACATAAGAAATAAAATAGATATACCTTCCTTAAATAATTTACATATAAATATATAATAGTGATATAAAATAGACCTCTAAAATTTAATAGAGTGAAGACGTAGTTTTTGTCCCTTAGTCCGAGATATTTGCTATGACTTGATGGAAGGCACTATATGTCATCATATACTTTTTAACTTTAATGTATCTGTATGACTATGAACTTACTAAGAACATAACAGCAAAGGAGATAAGAGAAAATAAAAGTGAGATGCACTCACCATGTTGAGGAACCCACGACTACTTCCCAATAATGGCAGCCACTGTCAATGAATATATTTCCTGCTGCCCCGTAGCATCCTGTGCCACTGAATCTCTCTGGGGTGTGGCTTTTCTTCAAAGAACTTTCATCTTTCTCCATCTGCAACCCATCATTGGAGATCTTCAACTTTCTGTGGGTCATTTTGGGATCCAGCTTAAAAGGTTGACCTGAAAAGAATTTAAAATTAAAGAAGTATGATGAATTCTTTAGGGAATTACATTTTTTGTCTTCCAGGACCATCACTAGCAGGGGAACCCATGATCTGATGATTATTCTCAAGTTAGTGTGAGTTGGCTACTACTTAGATTAGATTAAGGAAGCAGGTCGGAAGCCACAGTCTTCAATTAAGTAAGAATGAGGCTGAGGTCCATCTCCTATAAAATAACTTACATGGAGGCATTTATGTTCCCAGTATGAAAAAACTGGATTTCTCACAGAAGTATTTTTTCTAGAAATCTTCTTCCAAGCATACAGGCGCTAGTAAGCTGTGCCTTTGCCACGTAATACCAAATTAAAGCAGGTCTCTGTCAGATGTCATTGATTTGAGCCTTTTATAGCTCAGCATATTAATCTGGCTTTACTTTTCATACCTCATGGTTAAACTTTTCTGCTAAATGCTTAAGAACAAGTTGAAGCAAGACTTATATAACAAAAAATGTAACTTTTGTAAGTTCTACTAATAATCCACTACAATTATAGACTATTGGACTATACATAAAACTACTTTCTCTTATTTCAATGAGAAAGAATATTTGTACCAATAGTGTTTAGAAAAGTTATTATGTCTGCATCTTGTACTCTGAACTACTATGAAGACAACAATTAGCAATGTATTAATTATTGTGGGGGTCCTTCTAATCTGTTTTGAAATTATCTCATTGTTATTTCTTTCTTATTAAAATTAATAAATTTTTTAAAAATCAATTAACAACAACAAACAGGGCTCTCAAGTCTAATGTCTGCAATCATGTATTGTACTTCACTTTTATTTCAGTAGGTGGTTGGGACTTGGGTAGCTTGTAGAATAAGTAGTGTTATGATGTTTTAAATGGTGCAAAGCAAGGAATATTTATGGGGCAATTGCTGCTTGGTGATAGAATAAAAGAAAAAAAATACCTGAAAAGATCTCGGCAGCAGGACAAGCTTTTGCCCACTTAAAAATAGCATGTAAAGAATACAATTAGAAAACTTTGCTACAGAGACTGTTCTATTATTGATAAACAAAGAAAACATTTATAGTAGTATTCACAACACAGTATTCCTCTTAACTATATGAAAAAACTCCTGTCACGAGTAGCCAGTTGCTGAGTATCACATAAGCTTTCTTATACAAAATTCTTCAGTGACAGACACTGTTAGCTAAGGCAATGTTTATTCCCTACTTTTTCTCTTACTCCATCTCCCAGCCTTCCCTCTTGCTAGGGATGGCTAATAAGATGAAAGTAAAAATGAGACAGAGTGGCAGAAGCTTTCAGAAAGTTTTTCACATTTCTCTTTTCCAAGGAGCAACTCTTTTTTCTCCAATGTCTTATCTTGAAAGGAGATACAGGGTCTGGAGGTTGCAGGCTCCATCTTGCCACCATTTGGCAATAAGCTGGTGCACAAATGGAGAAAGAGCCTGTGTCTTTTAGGATATCATAGAACTGGTGCCCTAGCCTGAATTGCTTACCTGTAAGATTAATGATACATGAAAACAAAAAACAAAAGGGAAAAAAACCACACTATTTAAGCAACTAATTAATACTGTTTTAAAGTTGTTAATTGTGCTTCCTGTTATTTTCAATGAAATGCATTTCTACTTCTCTGCAGTAAAGTTTTGCTAGATTATCACACATAATTCTCTTTCATTTAACTACTCTCCAAAGCAGAAGGATAGAGACCAGAGGAAAATCCTTCATTTAATGTTGTCCTAAACTACAAGGTATTTTATGTAACCTTTTAGCCACAAATCTCTCATTGACACTAGCAGATTCCTTGCCGAAAGCATGAGCTTTAAGAGTAAATCTCTTCTGCCCCTGTCCCTGCTATCATGCATTGTTGTAGGTGTCTTCTTGGGCTAAGTGTCATCCCTGGCACAGAGAGAGCAATGGTCTTTACTTTTGGAGTCACCACAACATACTGTTTGTTTTTAGTCGGGTAGGTTCACTGTTCCGGCTTCCTGCTTGGTTAATAGCTTTAACAATGAAGATATAGCGTGTTCCGCTCTGCAGTCCATGTACGGTGTAATGGTTTTGTTTAATATTGGGCACAATCATCCAGCTATCCACTGAGTTATACAGACCTATAAAGTGGGGGAAAGACAAGGATATCAATCAACAGGTAATAGTATGAAAAAAAAAACACTAAAAATTCAATCATGAGCCCCTTTCCAATGAATTCATTTTATTTTAACTCTTGAAAGATGACTTATTTTAATGAAATGAATCTAGATTGATGATTTCATTGCTTGTTTTCTTCCAACGAACTAGGATGCCTCTGGATCCTCATTTCTGGTAATGGAGGAACTAGTAAAATTTATTGGCTTTTTTGACTACTAGCAAAGGAAAGTTAACATCAATTTTCTGCCAAATAATACAGAAACGGCCACTATATCAAATCAAAGAATCATCACTGTTACAGAGTCTCTAAATCTTTACTACAAATGTCCATTCCGCTGAAAACTGATCTGGCCTTGTATGGATGGAACAGCCCTGTGCAGAACACAGAAACATGTAAACCTGGTGAAAAAGCTACCCAGATAGTGAATGTCCCTCATTTTATGAGTGGGATACTAGGCAAGAAAGAAGAGTGACTTTCCCAAGGCCATGGTAGTTGGCGATGATGCTGAGAATTGAGCCCTGGTCCAAGTCCCTGGTCTTTTAATCCTAGCCCAGTGTTCTCTCTACTGCATCACAAATTGATGGTGTGAATGACAATGTTTCTTTATCTTTACAAGATAATGAGGCTTTCAGGACTTGTGATTCCACTCTTCCACCCTATTTTCTACCTTACTTCCCAAATGTATTGGGCTCAAACATGTATGTTGTAGAAAAGCAAGGGAAAAGGAAGATATCTCCTCGCTGCATTTTCACATTTTTACGCCTTTCTAACTCTGACTCTCATATTCCTCAGGAGTCAGGTGATCTAGGAACACACTGTTGCCTGGAACCCTTTTCCTTTCCAAGTAGGTAAAGATATTGACAATGTAGGCTTCCACTTTAGAAAGACCTCAGACTATAAATATTGGCCTACCCAAGGGAAATATGCATAACTAAAGCCATGCATTTGGCTTATTAAAAGAGGAAGCAACATTCTCATCTGTGAATTATCTAGATTTGTCTCTTCTTTCAACTATTTTTCAGGCAATTTACTACATTTTAAACACATTTCTACCAGAGAAGGGCAAGAGAAGGGAAAGGAAAATGAGCAGTGAATATTGTTACTTCTCTGCAGCTCTAGTAAAGGTTGGAATTTGGAAATAATCATGTGTTTTTTGAAAATGAGATCTGATCAAAAGGTTTAACAACTAATTGGGTGAAAGTAGAAATAGCTAAGCTAAAGCTAGAAAAATAAGCATAATATGGACAAAGAGATTTGCTATAGAAAGAAAAATAATGTGGAAATGAATAGTGATTCTTATGAAAAAACAAAAGGATAAGTCTAGGAAAAATGCTTGAGGCCTTACTTAACTATGTATCAGTGCTCAATATGAGTCATAAACTGAACATGAAATTTTAATAGTGATAAGAAAATATATCATCTTCCCAATACATTTCCAATAATATGAAACAAAGAAACAAATAAAAACAAACTTCACAATTGAGTATATACAGCTGTGAATAAAGAATGAGGTTGTTGTCTGCAGAATGATTTTGAGAATATATGCTCAAGCTGACAAAGAAAATTATAGAAGACCATACATGCTATGCTCCTTCATTGAGTGAAAAAAAAAAATCAAATAGGAAAACACATTGTATTTGCTTGGATTTACAAAACAATAGTAAGAACAGGAAGGAATACACAGAAAATAATAAAGTTGGTTACCTATGAAAGATGTAATGGAGAAAGAGTTCAAAAGATATGAGAGGGAATGACACTGTACTGTTAGGAATTTGTTTCCTAAAAATATTTTAGATATATTTTTAGGGCCCGGCGGGATAGCTCAGTGGTCTAAAGTGCCTGCTCGGGGAAGCTTGGGTGGCTTCAGAGACCACAGTTCGATCCCCGGCACCACATGCTGCGCCAGCCCTGCCCTCTGGGTGGGCTGAGCCGGCCATAAAAATGAATGAACAAACAAACAAGGTTCTGAAACAAGAATTTAAAAAAAAAATTTTTAAAGTGATATATTTTGAGACTGAGCAATGAATACATGTATTGACTTCTGAGGAAGCCAAAGTTCTCATTTATAGAAGAGGGAATAATGAGGAATGAGGGAAGGCAAGAAAAACTTGCGTGTATGAATTGGAACTGGGAGTTTGACATGACTTTGTGACTTGAACAATCTGCCTCCCTTACTGTCAGGTTCTACAACTAAAGAATCAACCGGCCACAGACTGAAAGAAGTTCTATAAACTGCATCTATACTGAACATGTTTAGACTTTTTCTGTTTACTGTTTCCTAAATAATGTAGTGTAACAACTATTTATATAGCATTTACATTTCATTCTCTCAAAATTTTAAAATTACATGGGAGGATATGTGTAGGATATACATAAATAGTATACTACTTTTATAAGAGATTTGAACATCTGGAAGTTTTGTATCCTCAGTAGGTCCTGGAACAAACAATATATGAATATCAAGGGATGATTATATGTTTTGCTTATGCATTACAGATATGCACACATGTAGAGTACATATGCATACATATTTTATGTGTATGCATATGCCTACTTATGTGAGTATCTACTACCCATCTCTTGGTCTAAATCTTTTCTTCCCAGGGCCAGTAATATGGCTCAGCATTCTAAAGCACCTGCTTAGGCAAGCTTAGGCAACCGCAGGTACTGTGGTTCGATCCCCAGAACCACACACTGTGCCAGCCCCACCCTCAGGGCAGGCTGAGCTGGGCATAATATTAAATAAATAAATAAATAAATAAATAAATAAATAAATACCTTTTTCTCCCACTAAAAGGAACAATAATTCACTCCAAAAATTGGCTGATTTCAAGGCTGGTATTGTAATAACTTCATGGCATTTTGCTATGCCAAGAAGTAAGTATTGGTAACAGTAGCCGAAGGATCCAGGAGTCACCTTGCAAAGCTTCTACTGGCCAAATATGGACAATTAAACCACATACATAAATAATGACAATATAATTTTTAGATAAAGGAGAATTCATGAGTCCATACTGATAGATAAATAAATAAACAAATGATGGGAAATGAAGTGTGGTCCTGCCTAACAGTTGAGTGGCTAAGTGACAACTTGTAAATGTGGAAGGACATACTCAGCTAAAAACCTATAATTTTGCAATCAACACAGTAAAGATTGGATCTGGCTAGAGTCATTAACTGATACTAAAACAGTGGTGGAGAGGAGGTGGATTTGATGAGGAAATAGAATATTTTGATGATCGGAAATTATCATCACACAGGTGGCTTACTAATGGCAAAATAAAATTATAGGGACTAAAGATAAAAATTTTGAATGAATAACTAAAATTAGCACCAAGAATTTAGGGCAGGTAGTTGTCATGTGCTTCCAAATATGGCACCATAAGAGAGACCTCACATCAATTATGCAGTATTCTGAACATCAATGCATTACCTGGCTATAATTATGATAAAAAATCAGATCAACACAAAATAAGAAATAGTATAAGGTAGAAGTAAAAGGGCATGTTAAAAAACCTAATATTGTTAAAAATCTAATATTATTAAAGGGAAGAATGAGGAACTATTGCAGATTAAAGCAAAGATATTAGACAATTAAATGCAATAACTGACCTTAGACTATAAAGTACACCACCAGATTCTTCATCTGTTATAGTGACTACTATTGGCTCAGTTATCAAAGTAGGCCTATGAATGATGGCTTAGGTAAAATTATTACAAATACTGGCCCTGCCCCCAGGGCACACTGAGGTGGCAATTAAGACTGGGCATGGTAGTACAGGCCTAGAATCCCAGTTCTTAGGAGGTCAAAAACCGGTGGATTACTACAATTTCAATCTAGTAGGGAGACCCTGAGCACCCTGCAGACCCTTCGTTAAAAAAACAATAAATAAATAAATAAATAAATAAAATTATTACATTGATGGTAAATCTCCCTACAGGTGGTAATTTACTAGAGTTATGTAAGAAAATCTTGCTATTTTTATGAAACATTGCCGGGTGTGGTGGCTCACACCTGTAATCCTAGCACTGGGGAGGCTGAGACAGGAGGATTGGTGTGAGTTCGAGACCAGCCTGGGCTACCAAAGTGACCTCAAGGCCAGCCTGAACTGCATGGCGAGACCCTGCCTCAAAAAGACTAAATAAATAAATACATAAAATGGTAACAAATAATAATGGAAATAAGACAAAATGTTGAGGGCAAGTGAATCTGGGTAAAAAATATGCTGATCTTTTTTGTACCAGTCTTGAAGCTTTTCTTAAAAAATTTAATGTATTTGGTACAGGGCCTGACTCCACAGCTTGGACTCATAGCAATTCTCCTGTTTTCAGGCTCCCCAGTGATGTGATTACAGGCGTGTTCCACCATCCCCAGTCTCAGCAGCTGGCTTAGTGAGCCGGGGGAGGAGCTAGAGGTGCTGTAATATTGAAGTCAGTTCTAAACCTTAAAAGGTAAGTATATGATTTTGCGGGTATCTGTGAGACTGTGATGTGATTTATGACTGAGTTGTGGTAAGAGGCATACCTCTTGTTCAAAAGAGAAAGCCTACAATATAAAAATCCATGGACTTGAGTCGAAATGTATAGAGGAGAGCATTTCCATGAGAATGAAAAGGAGTGGAAACAGAAGCAATGTGCATCTGTATGACAGTATTATTATACTGTCTGGCCAGACAAAGGGTATGGCCACTAATTTCTGAATACAAAACACAGAATTGAAGCTGGGTGTCTATTTTGAAGCTGGGTGTCTTGATGCACACCTGTAATCCTAGAACTCAGAAGACGGGGGCAGGGAGATCATTGTAAGTTTGTGGCCAGTCTGAGTTATACAGCAAGTTCAATCCTATATGACATAGAAAGATGCTGTCTCAAAAACACACACTAAATAAATACATGAAATTGAAACATTTCATGTTTGAATGGAAACATGAGGGAAATTACACAATACAGTAATTGAGAAGACAAACATCTGCTAGAATTTTCCTTCAGCCAACACCATCATCGGAAGCATTATTAGTACTAGTATTTTCAAATCTTAAAAGAGGTGGGAAAAAATTTTAAAGGTGGGGATACTTCTCCAGACTTAATTCTAACAACAAGAAGAAACATTCTGACTTAAAAAAAAAATTACTCTTCCACAAGGGAAAGTAGTCCTCAGAACTGGCTTCAGCCAACAGTAGTGTTCTGGGACACTGAATTTCCATAAGTATTTTCATTGAAAGAGTTTCCCAATGCCATCTGAAATTTTGCTTAGGCTCAGCTGTTGTTCTTGTCCTATTGAAGTCATGTATCAACAACTGGAGGAACACATAGAAGATAGGCTGGGCGGGGAAAGCAAATGTATTCCAAGTTCAGATTTGGATTCAGAAGGATAAGGGCAGGTTGGAATGAGGGAGAAAAGCTATCCAGGTAAAAAATAATACGGAGAAAATCAAGGTGTTGAGTTTTAGCTTAGACAACTGAATACCAACAGGATTTGGAATACAAAGGGATTTAGGTTGACTATATCAGCAGTAAGAATTCAATAGTCAATGTGGCTGTCAAAAAATAGGTATAGAGCAAAAGAGCAACAGTTAATGTAGAAAAGAAATAATCCAGCTATTCTCTATGGTGGTCCAACCATTTTTAAAGTATTGTTTTCACTATTTTGATAGCATATTTTATAAGGTACTATGGCAAATAGCAGTGTCCATAAAAGGGCTATCAAGATAAAGAGTTACATGAGGATCAGTCAAAAGAACTGAGGATGTCTACTCAGGAAAAGAGAAGATTTAGAAGACGATAGGCATTATCTGTATGTAAGATTATCTAAAGAACAATTTTATGAAAGATGCATTAGTTTCGAACTTCATAAAAGACACAAAGGCAAAACCTATGACGAATTGGTAGTTGTAGTTTGATTCATGAAGTCTGATAAGCTTTAGCTCTCTTCTTTTTTTTTTTTTTTCTTTTTTGAAACAGGGTCTTGCTATGCAGTTCAGGCTGGCCTTAAGCTCACTTTTGCAGCCCAGGCTAGTCTCAAGCTTGCACTAATCCTCATGCCTCAGCCTCCCAAGTGTGGGGATTACAGGTGTGCACCACTGTACCCAACACATGGAGCTCTAATCTTGACTCCATCATTTCATAGTTTTGTGGCCTTGGGCAACTCATTTAACTTGAGCATCAGCCACTCACTTAGAAAACACAGTCTGCCCAAAATCATATATGCATTTCAGGAAAAGAAAAACAGTATGATGATTTTTTAATGGATGGTGCTACCCTCATATGGGAGGACCATGAAGATGTTGTATATCACAGATAACCACTAAACTGCTGGTCCTTAGAGAAGAACTTGAAAATGCATGTACAACAGTCTCAATGAACAAGGTTACCACACAGTAGTTCGCCATACTAATAAATGTTTGGAAACTAATAGCTATCACTTTGAGTACCTATTCTAATTGTACAGTATAAACTTGATTTATATTAATCTCATGACATTTCAATAAATTTGCTATTAGAATATTTATACTAATTTTTCTTTTCCATCAATGTGAACATATTTGTGGCAGACTCTGTAGAATTAAATATCATCTCTTTCATAAGGCTAAAGATTCATAAGGACTAAGTAAGGTAAAATATGTGTTTATAAATGGCAAAACACAAATGATTATTACCATTATTATTTACTAAAAGAAAAGAGTTTCTTTCAAGGAAGCACTGACAATTATTTATAGCTATCAAACAACTAAATGGTCTGTTTGGTAAAAGTGAGTATCCAAGGGGGCCGAGGATATAGCTCCATAGCAAAAGTGCCTGCCTGGCAGGTACAAGGTCATGAATTTGAACCCTGGTCCCCCCCCCACACACACAAAAAGCGAGTACCCATTATGGGTAAAGTTTAAGCATACAAAGAGCAATAATTTACCAAATGTCTGGCAGAAAGGAAGTTTAGACTAGATGATTTCTAAGGTCCATTCTGACTCCAAGATGTTAAAACTCCATCCCTATTAAAAATTAATATTTAGGCCTTTCTTTGCAAAGGGCTATGTAGCCTTTCAAACAGAGAAGATGACCTTCAGATCTTTGTTATTTCTTGCACTTGATCTCAACATCCAGGAGATAACTTTTTCCCTATATTCAGAAGAAGCATAGTTCCTGGCTCTGTCATATTCCAAAATATGGAAGACATGCACAGAAAAGCACAATGACGAGGTGTTAGAGTTCTTGACTTATGAACCTGAAGAATCTCCCAGGGACACAGCTATGTGGGCCAAGTGGCTTAGAATTGAGCTGCACGAGGCAAGTGTTTGACTCCCAAACGTACTCTCATCTCCAAACCCACTATTGTCACAAAACAGATTTCTGTCCCACAATGGTCATAAAACCAGAAGTGGAAGCCTATAAAAAGTTTAGTTATGAAACTTCTTGTGTTAGCTTGTGAAGTGAGACATATATCAAATCAGAAAGATAAAAGAAAGCATTAATTTGCACCTCTGCAGATGCAAGATAGGGTGGGAAAGATCCTAATCTAGAATCCAGTTTTGATTCTAATTTTATTTTTATTCTCCTCCACTTGAGAGCACTAAGCAGAATTTTCAGAATCAATGCTACCTGGCTGGCAATCAATGAGTAAAGTTCCTGTTCTGCTCTATCTCACTCTAATTTACCAGAGATACATTCATCATAATACATGAGCTAAACAATGTGCTTTTGTGTGTCATACTGAAGACCGAAACCAGAATTGCTCTACCACTAAGCCACATGCCCAACCCCTTCTATTTTTATTTTGGCACAAGTCTCCCTAAATTGCTCAAGATGGCCTGAAACTCAGAATTGTCCCTTGGCTTTTGAAGTAACTAGAATTACAGGTGTGTTACCAGGAACAATTGCTTTTTTAAAATTATTTCATTTTGTGGCCCACTGGATCACATGTTTTAATATTTACTGTAATTATTCATGGAAAGACATAATGAATAAAATGAAGAGTGACAGAGCAGAAGGTCTGTTGCCATGATCACTGATATGAGTGGTAGCATAAGTAATTGTTTTTGCACATAATGTTTTTTAATGATAATGAAGTGGAAGAAGTAGTCAGGGAGAGAGATGTTCACACAGATGGAACCAGAATTCATGGGGGTTAAACTATCTAAGAACTAATACTGAGAAGTGCTCTCATTGACAGAATAGAGTGACTTGGATTAATTAACAAAAGGCTAAAGATTATAAAAACAAAGGGGTGTGACCCTTATAATTGCCCAGCAACGAAATACATAACTTGCTTGTTGCCCATATGTAAGGTCTTTGCAATGCCCTAGGAAGCTTACACTGTCTATGAAAGACTATACTAAACAGCCTAACATGTCTTACAAACACTTGCCTCGTGGCGCCCCGGCCAATCTTGAGCAGCTTACTGCTTCCTTACATTTCCTTATCTCTGGCCACAGGCCCCAACTACACCATGACTTACTGATGAAGTTAGCCTGGCCAGTGAATATGGTGTACTGAAGCTCATAGGAGCTGATGCTGAACTCATCTTCCGAGATCCAGTGGACTGTAATGGTGTCATGGGAGGCAGTACAGAGTTCCTCTCGGATAGAGGGTGGGTTGGGGGCTGTAAAGAAACGTGGAAGAGAAGGTGAGGAAAGCATACAGTCTCTTCTGGAACTTTGCAATCTTTAACCTTCCTGCCTAACCTGGTATCTCTTAGAGAAGCAGCTGTTTTGTTGCTGCTACTTTTCTTTTTTTCTTTCTTTCTTTCTTTTTTTTTTTTTTTTTTTTTTTTTTTTTTTTTTTTTTTTTTTTTTTTGGCTTTTTGAGACAGGGTCTCACTGTGCAGTTCAGGCTGGCTTTGAGCTCACTTTTGTAGCCCAGGCTGGTCTCGAACTCGCAGCGATCCTCCTGCCTCATCCTCCCAAGTGCTGGGAATACAGGCGTGAGCCACCACGCCCGGCTGCTACTGCTTTTCAATATTAAGGATTAAACCCAGGGTCTTGGTCCTAAATAGGCAAGCATTCTATCACTGAACTACATCCCCAGCCATTTCAAACTTGTATTTTGAGACATGATCTCCCTCAGTTGCCAGGTTGGTCTTGAACTTCTGATCCTCCTCCCTCAGTCTTCCAAGTAGATGGGATTACAGGTGTGCTTCATCTCACCCAACTTAATTTTTCTTTTCTTATAGACCTTTGTTGCCCTTAGTTCCAACATTTTCAAATGTATTCTGTGACAGCTGTTTCTTATAAGCAAGACCCGTCTAGAGAACTAACTCTAAGTCCTAATTGCTCTGAGACTTCATGTGATGCTTGTAAGAGATAAAATAAACATGAAAACTAAAACCAAAGTTACAGAGAATAAAATCTCAGTAGAGGTAATACAATTCATACAAAGGAAAAGAAATATTAGGAAAGACCACATGTATTTGACAATCTTTATTTTATAAAACTGATGACAACCACTTCATATTACTGGTCTGCTGATTCCTAAGTTTCCTTAAAATCATTTGAGTAGGAACTGCTACCATGTAGTACATTATCTAATATTCTCTAATTCCCACCTGAGAACTGCCCTTCTATCCAGCAATGGTATATAAGTGATAGGCTCATCATGAGAAATTCATCAGCGATTTCTTGTGTTTTACCTTTAACAGAAGATGATATATCCATCCTGCCCCCACAATTATTTGACAAATCACCATTCTTTTTTCTGTTACAGGAGCTAAAATATATTTTCTCTATAAAGATACATATATCATTGTAATGATTATGAAAAAAACACTTTTAATGTAAACATTGTCCTTTTCAGACTATTTTAAACTAAAAGTATACCAAAACAAAATGAATAAAAGCAAGAAGGAAAGTACTGTATTTCCATACCTGTTAGATAGTCTAGCCCCTCCAACAGTTTCTTTTCTCTAGAAAAATCTAAAGCAAAGTTTTCAAAGGCGTCATTAAAATTGATATCTGGAATCAGAACTTGAGAAGATGCAGTTGCCATAGCAACTCTGGTAAAAAAAAAAAATAAAAAAGGAAAAGTATGTCAATATTCATCAAAATAAGTTTGCAACTCTTATCCAGTGTTTGATTTCTGGTCAAATGAAGTAAAAATATTTTATCTGTGTTTTTCCAGTGGAAACCATTTGAATTTTAATCTTTAGGAACCAATTAAGAGTTACAGCATATTTATTCACATATGTTCAACCCTCAAACAGACTCCTCCGTCTTCTCTTAATTTTGAGAAGTAAATATAGGATTTTTCCCCTCTGCATTACTTTCCATCTGTCAGGCAGCATCAAAACTAGACTTCTGAAGGCTTAGTAAGAGCAGTACAAGAGATTTTTTTTCTCCCTATTTTTTCATACAAATCAACAAACCAATACATTGAGTTGATATCTTCCCTTAAATATTGCCCTTTATTATATATTATATAATGTCTGTATTTCACTTTAATACTCACTTATTGTATAATTTTATCCCTCCAACTAGTTCTAGGAAACTCAAAATTGTGGTTCATATTTTATACTTCTTGCATCTTCCACATATGCTAAAACACTGTTGCCCGCATAATGACTAAACCATTGATGAGCAAATAACTGACACACTAGTAACAACACAATTGCTAACAGCTATTGGGTGTTTAGTAAATGAAAACAGTATGCATATGCTTCACATACATTATCTTATTCATTTCTTACTGTAGTCCTGTGCAGATGTTATTTCCATTTTCCAAGTGAAATAAGTGTTATATTACAAGCTATGTACCTTGACCAAGGTCACACACTCAGTAAAGATCAAGACATAATGGAGCCTTTGTCGACTCATTCTAAACCCTATACCTATAATCATATGTTCTTATCCTTCCGTCCACTTTTCCAAATTCCCCTCCCAGCCTGAATCAGGGCCTTGTGCAATGCTGAACAAATACTCTACCTCTGAGTGACATCCCCAGACCTTGGAGATATTTTGAGACAAGTTTTCCCTAAATTGCCTAGCTTGACCTCAAACTTGCAATCCTCCTTCCTTAGCCTCCTGAGAAGCGGGGATTGTAAGTGTGCACCACCTTTCCCAGTCTGCTTTTATAAGTTTTTGTCTACTTTGCCTACTTCTACAATTCTTAACCATAATTACACATTAGAATTATCTGCCAGAGAGTTTATAGTATACACGTATACACATGTCTAAGGCCTTTAGCAGACTTTCTGAATCAGAGTAAATGGACATCCTTAAACATACAAATGACAGGATTAAAAGAAACATTAAATTGGCAATAATTGGCTAGTGAAAATGGAAAAAGAGGCATAGAATATAGGAGGATTGGAAAGGTACTTTTTAGGGTGAATTAGTTGTAAGGTCATCAAGAGTTGACAAATATATATCCTCACACACATTTAGCCTACTAAGATCTACAAAAAATATCTCTTGGCTGTTTTTGAAAATACAGATATTTCAGGAATAAACTGCAGGCCAGTATTATAAACAAGTGAAAGATAAATTCAAGCCGGGTGTGGTGGCTCACGCCTGTAATCCTAGCACTTGGGAGACTGAGACAGGAGGATCAGTGCGAGTTCGAGACCAGCCTGGGCTACCAAATTGAGCTCAATGCCAGCCTGAAATACATCGAGACCCGTCTCAAAAAGACAAAAAAAAAAGAAAGATAAATTCGGAACAGTTGTAAGGTCTCATATTGAACAGCCAGACTTCCAGGATTTGGTGAGTAAGCCTTAAGATAAGACTTAAATCAGAAAATTGGTTCCTATAATTTCTATCTGAAAATAATTTCTTTCTTTTATCAGTTTTCTTTCTTCCATCTCTCCACCTAACCATACAACACTTAGTAAGTACAACTAATGTGCCAAGAACTGGACATATACAGAGAACACAAGTTTCCTGAGTCTTACCCTCCCAGGACTCAGAGATCACAGAGGATACAGACGTTAGATAGGCACACACAGGAAGTATAGCAAACACAAGAGCCACCAAGCAGCTTTCTAAGAGAAATCTCTCCCAAAGAGGTCAATGACCTACATGATGAAGAAGATTTACCTATGCAAAGGCTATTCCAAATGCATGTTCTTTCTCGCCAGGAGGCTAGAGAATGAAAATAGATTTGCCATAATGTTGCAAACTTTCCCCTTTAATTTGAGAATAATGGAAACCAGTGACACATTTTTTTTCCCAAAAAGAAAAAGGGCACTTTATTTTAGCTGGTACCCAGAGGCGTTCTCTAAGCAGGAGTGCAGAGAGGCATGCACGTGGGGAATTTGGCTTGGGCTCATATAGAAGCAAGCGGTGATACAGAAGCCAATCACGGTTACTTGTGGGGTACGAGGCACAAGATCATTGGTTGGCACATCTCTTTTATCTTATTAGGTAATCAGGAAATGGAAACCCAAGGGTCGGGAGAGGAAGTAGAAACTTAAGGGACTGGAAGGGCTTCTGGGAGAAATTTGTAGGGCTAGAGTACATCCTGCAGTTGGCTTATTTAGAATACAATGGCTGGTTAAGCCTATGGGGACATTACCTTTTCTCTCAACTGGGATCTGCAGCGCATACAGAACAGGAACACGGCGGGGTCAGGTAGGGGGGTAACACATCATTACATAGTGGTGACAGGATGTTCTTGGAGATTACAAAGTTACTAGGGTAATTATTCAAGATGTCCAGGAGTGGTGGACCCTGTCCTTCCACAATCAGCACAGGAACTAGGTTACTTGAGTGTCCCTGCAGCTGTGAACTTTGATTAACCGCAGGAATGACATTGATTAGAAAGCAAATTACTTCTACTTCTAGGAATTTAGGGCAAAGGGGGTCGACGCTTACAGAACAGACAGGCGGCGAAGAGGTTAATTATAAATCAAACATGGAGTCCATTAAGCTAACATACAACATTCCCCACTGTCTTTAAGGCGATGAGTCAAATTTTGACTCATTTGTTTTACTTATGTAATGGACTAGGAGACATGGAGAGTAGCCTCTGGTTTTTGACAAATCTCTAGAGCCAATTTTTGTTACTATATCTTAGTTGTTTTACATGTTACTCTGTTATTTAGTTAAAGAAGAGAATTTTAACGACAGCAAATATTATAGCATATATTTAAAGTCTCTGTAGTAATCTTGTTTTAACAGCAAAGAACATGAGTTAGCAACAGAATCTGAGTATGCAGATTTTTAGAACTCAGGGTGGGAGGACAAGCAGTATCTCCCAGTGACACATTTTAAGCAGGAGTGGTATATTGAAATTTGTTTTAACAAGAGTATTGTGGCCATAGAAAATGGATTAGAAAGGATCATAGTTGGAAACAGGCAAGGGTTAGAGAGATAGCTTAGTGGTCTAAGCACCTGCCTGGCAGGCACAAGGACTCAGGTTCAACCCCTGGCACCTAGCATGCCATGCTAGTTCTGGAGCCCTGGGCACACAGTGCCAGCCACCAAAATGCAGCGTGGTGATGCACACCATATATGTGGTTGCTAGTAATCTCTAAAAGCTAAAGGGTCTGCAGTGGGAAAGTACAGCAAAAGAAAAGAACATGTTAAAACAGGATCAGGAAGAATGACAGCATTAAAAGAATAAATGAAGGAAAGGAAGACTTGCTCAAAAAGGCAAAATAAATCAGATTAAAAGTAAATCAGATTAAGAAAGAGGAATATTCATGAGAGCTCAGAGCAGGGTGATTTCAAGTAAAAATGGTCAGTGGAGACAACTGTTACTAAGACATGAAGCTACAGAATAGGAGAAAAAGCAATATCTATTATGTTTATCAACAAAATTTCGTGACTTTAAAAGGACACTTTAAATGATGTAGAAGTGAGAGAAAACAGTTCAGATTCTGAAGACAAATATAGTGGTTTAGATGTATTTTTTAGCTCTGCTTTCAAGAAATCTCACTGAAATTATCAAAATAGAACATTGTAAGCTCACGGAGGCAAAGAACGTGGAAAAAGATGCCAGCAACTAAAAGATTTTCAACAAATGTTTAAAAGCTAGGAAGGGATAGATGTGTGCTAACCAACACCAGACCAGAGAAAGCTACATCCGGTGGTCAACATCAAGCTGATTTAGTGCGCAAAGTTGAAAGTTTGCAGGACTAGTTAGACTTCCAGATCCATTCAACAGAGATTGTCCTTCCCTCAGACTCACAGGAGACACAATGTTTACTTTATGCAGAGCTTTGACATTAACCTGTAATCATCTTTATTTTTATTATTTATTTATTTATTGGTGGCATCAGGGATTGAACTCATGACCTGTGTTTACCAGGCAGGTGCTTATTCTACTGAGCTATCTCCCCAGGCCTCTGAAATCATCTTAAAACTCTCTGCTCTCTTACAATATTTGATTCCCACAATGCTGGCACCAGGCTCATGACTTCCACCCCCACCAATAACAGGAGCCTGGGAGATTCCCTTGAAGTAAAAATGACCCAACAGAGAACACCTCCATAACCAACAGCTGAGCTCCCTCAACAAAACATCTGACAATTTGTTGTATAATAGTATATCAAAGTTCAAGCCGGGCGTGGTGGCTCACGCCTGTAATCCCAGCACTCGGGAGGCTGAGACAGGAGGATTGGTGCGAGTTCGAGACCAGCCTGGGCTACAAAAGTGAGCTCAGGACCAGCCTCAACTGCATAGTGAGACCCTGTCTCAAAAAGACAAAAAAAAAAAAAAAAAAGTTCATTAAGGGACAAGTTGTGCCCATCTACTCAAGGCTGTCAGTTACTTTTTAGTGATAAGGTCAAAAATGCCTGGTAGACATTTAGGGAAGGACAAAAACTAAAAGCAACAGAGAAAAATAACATTGAGGAAACTAATACCGTGTAGGATTCTAAAGGAAGCTTTTACATTAAAAATATTCAGGGAAAACAAAATGGTTTATGTCTATAAAAATAAGTCTCAAAAAAGGGTTTTATTAAAATGTGGTATTTTTATACAATGGAATACTACTCATCCATAAAGAATGATAACTTAAGGGTACAGACTTCAGAGCCGGTCTGCCTGAGCTGGGATCCTGCCTCATCCCTGCTGTGACCGTCATTAAATTATTCATCTGTTCTGTGCCTCAGTTTTCTTATCTATAAAATGGAGACAGAATGCTAAAGATTTACACTAAGGTTTTCATAAAGGTTAGAGTTAACATCCTCTGTCTTAATTACTTTTTACTCATTGACAAATACCAGACACTCCAAATGAAGGAAGGAAAGGTTTATTTATTTCACAGTTCGTGGAGGTTTCAGTCCACATTCGGCTGGCCCAAGGCTGAGTGGAACAGGGCAGAGAGCATCCAGGTCATGGCGGTGGAATAGCAACAAAATGGTGGCAGAGGTAGCCAACCAAACAGGGCAGCAGAGCAACAGCAACAAGTCTAGTCTGTCTCTCTGTCTCTCTTTATATTGCATTCAGGCTCTCTGCCTTAGGATATCCGCCCTAGGCCACACCCATAGTCTCAGCCTTACTCAGCATGATAATCCCATCAGTCCTATAACACAATCCCAGGGATCACGAATCAAGTCTCAGTCTATAGAAGCCACGCCCCATGATTGCATGAGGCTTTGCGGGGACAACTAGACATAAACCATAACATTCTCTTAGCAAAGCTCCTGAAACACAATGAGCATTCACTTTTGAACAAATAAGTGATGGATTAATCACTCTTCTAGCTTGGTCACTCCAGCAGCCATCCTCAAAAATCTCAAGCAAGCAGTGTTACGCTGCCTTATTTACTTTATGAGCTGTATTTGAAGGTTTAAAAAAAAACAGTTCTTGGGCTGGTGAGATGTCTCAGTGGTCTAAAGCACCTGCTTAGGAAAATTTAGCCAACTGCAGGGACCAAAGTTTGATCCCTGGCACCTCACACTGCACCAGCCCCACCTCCAGGACAGACTGAGCTGGCCATAAAAAAATTTTTTTAAATAGCTCTTTTCTCCACAGTTATTTTATATTAGTGGTATTTTTCTATATTTAAAGTAAGCCTAAGCTGTCAGTTGTCACCTAGCCCTCATTGTGTCCAGCCAAATTCTTACAGAACCTTGGAGAATACCAACAGCACCCCTCTCCACTGTGAGGACACAAAATAAATTTCCTTTGTGTGGGGCATGGATTACACATACATTGGAACAGCACCACTAGTCTACTTATTACATGCTAAAGGAAAAGGAAACACTATACCTGGCCCATTTCAAAAAGAATTAAAATAAAAGAAAGAATTTAAATGAATTCTCCAATATAGCGGGTTGAGAACACATTCAGAATTACACAAAATGAGGTTTTTACAAGTAGTAGGTCATGCTATAATTTTGTATATGCCTAGATTTCTAAATTTCTGTATAAAAATATGATAGTTTTTAAAATCACATTCTATTGAAATTTATTAGAATATCAATGATTGATGGAAAATACCAGTTCCATGTTAATTCTAAGGCATTTAATATGTAGAAAGACAGTAATGATAAGTTCAAGTACGTATGTTATAGAGTAATAGTATCACTAAGCTTCCCTTCTGGAGGATTAAGAATTGAAGTTTACAGACCAAAAATTAGAGAAAAAGAAGGGCAACAAGGATAGTCAATATTTTGGCTCTAGCTCTTCAAAGTTAGTGAGGACTCAGGACATAAGAGAACCCGTACTGTACGTCCTATAACTCAGTGGTGTCCCAAATTTTCTGTTCAAGAAGATTATGAGGCCACAGAGGAAAGGGATTGATGATGTACAGTGTGCCTAAGAAGAGTCACCTAGAGAGAAAACATTCTCTCAGGCTCTCACAGACAGCAAACTGGTCAAGCAATGGCTGTCACTCATCCAGATGGCTGACACTGACTAAAGTTCTACAAAACGCTGTACATGGTTTCAAGGTAAATCCTAAGGGGATTTGACTGACCTTGTCAGATATAAAAATTACATTTTTTGTTATGTAGATCTTGCTTCAACTTGAACTTAACCACCCAGCAGAAAAGTTTAATCATGAGACATAAAAAGTAAAGCCAAATTAGTATGCTGAGCTGTAAAAGGCTCATGTCAATAGCTTCTGAGATTTCCAGTTCTGCCAATAATCCACTAATATTATGGAATATTGCTCTATGTATACAACTGCTTTCTCTTAGTTCACTGAGAAGAATTATTTGTACCCATAGTGTTTAGAAGAGTTATCATGTCTGTATCTTGTACTCAGAACAACTGCTCTGAAGACAACAATGTCCATTGTATCAATTATTGTGGCTGTTGTACTAATGTGTTTTTAAACTGTCTCAATATTATTTCTTATTAAAAGTAATAAAAAAACAAAAAAAGGGTTTTATTAAATAAAAATGTGAGTAAGTTCATTTTTCAATAGAGATTGGGGAAAAAATTATGGAAATCTTGTGGATACTAAAACAAAAAGGGGGGGGCTGGGGAGATAGCTCTGAGGCACAAGTGCCTGCCTGGCAAGTGCAAGGTCATGAGTTTGAACCCTGGTCCCTCCAAAAAACAATAAATAAATAAATAAATAAATAAATAAGGCAAAGTCAAGGAAATACATGTTTTTAAATTAGGAGACAAGTCTAGGTGACCAATATCTGATTAAATAGAGCCCAAAAAAAAGAGGATAAAAAAGAGAGTCAAATATAAGTGAATAATAAAATAAAAATTTCCAGAACTCAAAATCATTCATCTTTAAATTGAAAAGGCTCACTGAGTATGCAGTAAAAATGAATAATGAACAATATTCCACCAATGTGAATCTTGGTAAAACTTAAGAATACTTTTGCACTATTGGTAAGAATTTAAGTGTTATGTCTTATATCTAGATGTCTCCCCAAAGTGTCATATGTCACCTGTGGGGATTTTTGCAGATAGCTAGATCAAGGGTGTGTAATGCTGGGATTAAGGTTGTGAAGGTAGGAATAAGGGTGCCATACCTGGGGTATTAGTGTTACCAGCTGTCTTAGTTACTCTTGTCTCATTGCTTGGACAAACACCTGACACACTTAGAAAAGGGAGGGTTTCTTTAGCTCACAGTTACTGGAGGTTTCATAGGTTAAAGCAGCATTAATTAAATAACAAGACCTTGAGACACTGTGCCACCACCGTGCCCAGGATTATCCACTCCATACCTCCAAGAGAGGCCACCCATCTGGGGTGGGAGAAGGGAGGTGCTCCTCTCTGGCCCCTCCCTGCTCTTCTGGCCCCACCCTTCCAGTCATTCACTGCCCCTCAGGCAGCGACCACCTTGTAATCTACATAAGTCTTTGGGGAGACAACTACATAGAAACTGTAACATTCCACCCCTGGACCCTGCAAAGACTTTGTTTTGAGTAGAAATGGTGTATTAGTTACTCTTTTCCCATTGCTGAGATAAATACCTGACACTCAAAATGAGGGAAGGAAAGGTTTATTTAGCTCATAGCAACTGGAAGTTTCATAGCTTAAAACACTCTGGGCTAGTCTAATAGCTCAGTGGATTAAAGTGCCTGAAAGCAGGTACGAGGCTAGGGGTTTGATCCCAGGGGCAACTTTTCTGGCACATGAGACTGGGTGTGGTGATGCATGCCTGTAATGCCAGCTCTTGGGAGGCTGTAACAGGCAGATCACTATGAGTCCGATCTAGTAGTGAGACCTTGATCATACTGTACATCCTTCCCTAAAAATAAAATAAATAAAAAATAAAACAATCTAAGTTATGTAGTAGTCCTCAGAGCCTTATTTGCTCAGGAGGTTGGGGCTCAGCCCTGTACATCTTCAAGGGAGGCTGGTCTGGGGGGGGCAGCAGAGCGCATACTGACAGTTTAAGGTCAGGCCTCTCTGGCCCTACCCCTGGAGTGCCACTCTGGTCCTCTGGCCCTACCAATCAAGCCACTGACGGCTCCTCAAGCTGAGTCTGCCCCATGTCTTACATGAATCTTTGGAGGGGGCAACTAGACACAAACCATAACACACAACCTAAAGGTTGGATAGCCTGGACAGAATATAAGGGACAGAAAGAACGCTTCATGTTTGCAGCTTGCTTCATTCCTCCTGCCCTGCCATGTTATGAACTGTTTCTCCTCTGCAATGCCCCTCTTCCATGCCACCTTGCCTTGGAGCCAGCCAAGTATGGACTGAAACCTCTACAAACTGTGAGTGAAATAAATCTTCCCTCTCTTTACCTCTGGTGTTGGGTATTTTGTTTCTAAGTAACTAAAACAAAAAGTTACTGAAGCCATTGTAGCAAAGTGAATGGAGGTTCCTTAAAAAACTAAAAATAGAGTTACTATATGATCCGATACACCCATGCTTCAATTTATATCTAAGTTAATTGAAAACAATATGTTGCAGAAACACATACAGTCCCAGGCTCACTGCAACATTATTCACAATGTCCAAGAAACAGAATCAAACTAAGATTCTGTGAATGATGAAGAAAATACAATGTGTATGTGAAATATAATTCTGCCTTAAAAAGGAAATAATACCATCATTCATAACAGCATGGATGAATCCCAAGGATATTATGCTAAGTGAAGTGAGTTAGGCACAGAGACACAAATACTACATGATCTCATTTGTATTTGAAATATAAAAAGCAAATCTCAAATTAGAGACAGAAGTAGAGAATAGAATTGTGTTACCAGAAGCTGGAATGGAGAGAGAGAAAGCCAACTAGAAGTTGGTATTCAAAGGGTACAAAACTTCAGCTAGGCATAAGGAATAAGTTATTGAGATCTATTGCATAAAAATGACTATAGTCATAACGCATTGTATATTTCAAAAGAGCTAAAACAGAAGTTTTTAAACATCTCACCCCAAAAGTAAGATAAAATATATGTTAATCATATTGACATAATCAGTCCATATTGTATAGAAATGTTAAAATATCATATTACATTTCATTAACGTATGCAAGACTTAGCAATTAAAATACTAATATCTTAAAACTATTTTAGAGTGCACTGGTAATCGAACTCAGGGCCTTGCACTTAGCAGGAAGGTGCTGTGCTGCAGAGCTACATCCACAGTGCAAAGCTTCTATATTTTAAAATATGTCATATCAAAAGATCAGGAATTAAAGTGGCAGTGTACTTTGCAATAGAACCCGAGAGATAGTGAATCCATGCTTTCAGAATTATAAAATAAATTTATTTCCAAACTGAAAATTAATTTAACATATTTTCATACAGAAGCCCTCAAAAATTTATTTATGTATTCTTTCTAGACACATGGGAGAATTTGTTTCAAATAGTTGAGAGTGAAATTCCATGGGAATAACAGCAGTTATATTGTGTATCATGATTTTCAAAGTAGTTACTCAGAGTATGAGACATGAACCAAAAGATCTTACAAAAAAGAAACAGAAAATAACATAAAATTTTCTTTTCCTTTTTTTTTCTTTTTTTGGGTGTGGTTTGAGACAGGCTCTCACTGTATATCCCAGGTTGGACTTGAACTCACAGTGATCCTCCTACTTCACCCTCCAGAGTGCTTAGATTACACACATGCACCACCAAAGCAGGCAAAAATTTCTTTTCAACTACCTGATATAAGCTATTAGTACCAATGAAACAAATTAGCAAATATATATATATATATATATATATATATATATATATATAATATTTTATTCTCTTATTAGTGATGTAACTTTGTTCTATTTTTAATAACAGAAAATAAACTGTACAGAAAGGAAATACTTGTGAAGTCTGATAGCGTCAGTATAATTAAGGAAACAAAACAGATTTCAAGGAAACTAAATTGACTGGAACTCACAGGGTGGAGTAGCAGAGAAGAAAAACTCAGAGGGAAAATTATAGAGGCCTTCAAAAGATTTCAATCAAGTATTCAAAAGAATATTGATTAACACATGTGAAGAAACTACACATTGTTAGGGAAACAGCCATCCAAAAACACCAGAGATTAAAAATCTTTAGTGGTCAGACATGGCCAGATACACTGAGTAGTGTCTGTTTCCACCAATGAAACTGGAAAATCTCACTATTGATGGGACTCATACTCAGAAGGGTTTTGGTTCAGTACTGGAGAAAAACTGTCCCTAAATACTGCTCTGATCTCACCTAACAAATCTTGACACTGTGGAGTTACAACTCAGTAGACTTTATACATTCCTCTAGGCACGCTACTGCTGAGTACGCTCCTAGCCCTTGACCCAACAAAACTTCACTTTAACACTTGGAAGGATCAAGCTATTTCTAAGGAACATAGCGATACCCCAGAACAAACCTTAAGCATACTTGTAAAAGTACAAAAATATACAGCCTGGGGATATAGCTCAGGGGTAGAGCACTTACCTAGCAGGCACAAAGTTATGGGTTCAGACAGTGGTAAAAACAAAACAAAACAACAAACAGACAAAAAACAGCAATTAACAAAATAAAATTCATAAGGCCTGGCACAGAAGCCAAAATGACCAGACATACAAAGGATCAATAAAGTACAACTCATAATGAGGAGAAAAGTGAGTAATCAGTAAAGGGCAAAATAAAAGATAGTTGAGAGAAAAGTGGGAGATAAAACTTTTGAAAATGGAAAGGGAACCAAGAGACTGAGAGAGGGAAGAGGGAGAAGTAGTGATGGGCAAGTAAAAGAATTAATATGTGCCACATACATATACCAAATTCCCACAAGGAATGCAGTTGTTGTGTAATACACACATGCATTAATAAAGTTAATTTTTTATGTTTAAAATATTTTTAAAGCAACTAGTTAAGACTGGCATCTGACACCAATATTAAAACCACTGGCCAAGGGAATTAAAACAGCTATTATAATTGTATCACATATGTTTAAAAAAGAGGAAAAGCCAAATATCTTTCAGAGATATGGAAGATATTTTAAAAGACTTGCAGTAAACTTATAGAGATGAAACTGCAATATCTGAGATAAAAATACATTGTATGAATTCACAGCCTTATAAAAGAAAAACTTTAAAGAAATAGTATTAGAAACACTGATTTTCAAGAAAGAATTTTTAAAAAGTTGAGTGTATTGGTGCATCCATGTAACCTCAGCTACTCTAGAGGCTAAAGTAGGAAGATCACAATTCCAAACTAGCTTGGGCAACTTATCAATACCCTTTCTCAACAACAACAACAACAACGAAATGCCTGAGACTATAGCTCAGTGCCAGAGCACCCCTGGCTAAACCGAAACACCACAAAATAAAAATCAACATCAGCTAACTATAGGACAACTTTAAGCATCCTAAAACATAGATAACTGGACCACCCTCCGTTAAACAGAGAAAATGTTGCCAAAAGCATTTTTTAAGGAAATAAAGTGAAGTGGCTCACACTCAGAAGACTGAGACAGAAGAACTGTAATTTTGACATCAGCCTGTGTAGCTTAGTGAGAACTTGTCTCAAAAAACCCAAAAGCCTTGGCATGTAGCTCAGTAGTAGAGCACCACCGGGTTCAATTCCCAGTACAAAGGGGGAAAAGGAGAAAGAGACAGAGAAGAAGGGGAAAAGGAAGAGAAGTGACAAAAGGCTTGCTAAATTTGTAGAAGTCAGGTGACAGTATCTAAAACTGAGAAAAAGAAATTCCCATGAGGTGGCACACACCGCTAATTGCCAGGCTTAAAACTTTCCAGTATAAAATAAGTGCTCGACAGTATTATTGTTCTTGTTGGAGAGCTGAAATTGGACATGGACAACTAACACTTCTTGCAATATGGTTTATAGTTAATTTACTTTCTAAATATGTACAAAATGTCACTTTGACTTGAGTAAACTTTTATAGTGATAAGAATAAAATAGGGATGAGGAAATGGAAACTCTTACAAGTAGTTTTCTATAAAGGCAAAGAGAGGGCTAAGGTGACAAGTAGTGCAGATATGAGGTAGAGGAAAGTGGCGGCAGTATTTTGTTTTCATTGTCAGTAGGAGACATATTAGGGAGTTTTAAAGTTAATTTGAAGTCAACCATAGAGGATGAGAGACTAAAGTTATGGAAAAATAATAATATGTGCCCAAAATACCAATGAAAGGACATCTCTTCCATTATAACCAGAAGGAATGCAGAAGTGCTTGATTTAGCCAGTTTGGTATGAGCAGTTGAAGAATTTATCTTTTCATACTTACTATTATGTGTAAAATAAGAGGACATTAGCGGAGTATAAGCAGGATGGCAGGTGTAGTAGGAATTCTGAGGTAGACACATATCATCTCAAATAGCCATTGTCAAGATGGATTAAAAAGAAATTTGACAAAGGAACACAGAAACATTGCATTTTCTGAAGGTCCAAGTGAGATTAAATATCAAATTTGTTACACAGTTAAGAGCAATCTCTGTGGCTATGTGACCTTTTTCCAGTAATGCTCTGAAACTCAAACATAGGCATTGAAAAGGTGGGACCAGCTCATTTCAGGTTGGAATTTTCTCAGGTTGGTGTGACAAAAGGACAATAGGCAAAGGAGTTGAACAAATTTTAAAAACACAAGCTGAGAAGAGAAATCACATACACTGAGAAAGTGAGGTTAAGTATGATAGTGCACACATGTAATTCCAGGTATTTGGGAAGCTAAAGTGGGAAGACTGTTAAATTGAAGCCCAGTCTCACAACTTAGTTAAGATCTTGTCTCAGAATTATAAAAAGTGTTAGGGATATAGCTCAGTGTCCTAGGTCATACATTCTATCTCCAGTACAAAAGGAAAAAAAGAGGGGAACAGAAGGGAGAAGGGAGGGAGGAAAGGGATCACAGACAGTTGGTAAACAGTAAAAAAACATAAAAGTCAGGACTTAGTGCTTCCAGTAAAGCTGAAATATATATATATATAATGAATTTCAAGCATGAAAGTTGTAGTGAGAAAGTGGGATGCTTTAGTTTATAATTCCAGTGCAATTTTGAGTGATGATGAGGTTAAGCATATAGTCCATGAAAGTAGGCGATGTGGACGAGGGCTGAGTCACTGGAGAAGAGGATGACAAGGAAGTTAAACGGATAGAACATTAGATGAGTCAACCAGGTGGGTGCCACTAAAGGCATCCTGAATGATGGCACAAGCACCAGGAGGAGGACTGTGAGATTAGAGTCAAAATCCTCAGTAAATGAATGTGGGACACAACATAGGGAAGGCAAATTGACCTAATGCCATATGGCAGCTGTGTGAGTATGAGGAAGATAGGCCTCTTGCTTGGCTGTGCACTATCAGATCTGGTAGGCTACAAAGATAGAAAGAAGGGTCCAGAAATCCACAAGGCTTTCCCACTAGGGCTCAATAATTCAGAGTCTAGTCAAATCTTCCAGAGACAGCTGCTACATATATACTTGAAAAAAAATCAAATGACCTTAAGCCGTTCCCTTTTCCCAAGAGCAGACATTTCAAAACAATATAAGCAACCTACCTCTCGGCAATATTTTTTGCAGACTGCAGAAACCGTGCCTGATCATTTTCTTTTAGGATATGCTCAGCTTGGTTGATGAGGACTGTTGATCGCTCAAGACACTGACGACAGTTAGCAACCTGCTGGGCCAACTTTCTCAGTTTCATAACCTTAAAGGAATTGGTAACAGAAAAAGCAAGATAAAACACACAATGCTTAATTAAAATAGTAAAACAACATAAGGGAGATCTACTGTAGTGATCCTACAATTAGGCTTATTAATATCCCAGGGTCACTGTACTAGCCACTCACCTTCTCACCCTACCTGCTAAGTCTCTCTTGCCAACCCCTCCTTCTCTAATCTACAGCTCGCTCACTTGCATTGCACTCAGTCGCAGACGATCAGTTATCTCCCTCCTGTTTGTATTAATAACATTAATTTTTCTAATTATAAAAGCAATATATGCTCATTCTAGAAAATTTTAAATAATAAAAAGCATAAAAAGAATGTCTACCATTCAGAAGTCCCCAGTTTTACTAACAGTGTATATTCACATACATGTTTAACAAAAAGTACTTCAGTTTTGATTTACTTGTATCCATATTTTTCTGCATTTTTCTCTAAAAGTCTTTATGCATACCTCTGAGTTAACAAATGCATATTCTTGCAAAGCTTAATTCCTGTGATAGCTGGAATCACCCAGCATGGCACAAAATATTGGTCATCAAACCAGGCTCCTGTAACTTTTCTTTCTTTTTTTCTTGTTTCAGAACCTGTAACTTCTCATATTGTACCAATAGCACGAGTTTATAATCACTAACGTTGAGCAGCAGGCCAATAACAAACCATTGTTGTTTGGAAACTCACACCTCACCTTTTGACTATAGTTCAGCTCCCAGGTTATAAACCTGAGCCTTTATTGCCTTTGCTGTGTCCTTTCCTTTTTATATTTAATAAATGAGACAATTTCTATTATGTTCCCACTAGTAGTGCCTACTACATTCTTCATTTCCTTGTGCTCTGTCTGTCATTACACTGATTTTGTTCTTCAATAACTCATACTAAGAATTATTCCATGGGCCTCCTAAATCCATCTCTGGACTGTGACATTATCTCATTTTGAGCAGCCTTGCACACCTCTACTATATTAATCTTCTGGTTCCCTAAAGACGTTCATAACCAATGTATAACTAACAATAGTGTCAAGGTATAGGACATTTCCAGCATTCATAACTGTCATCATTTTTATTGGATTGCCTCTTCTTTACCTGTTTCCTTGCTACCTCATTTCTTCTTGCCTTCAAAATCCAAATTCAAACTGATGTCATCAGGATTAGACTCTGACATTTGTGAAAACTCAACTCTTCCTTGGCCTCACTGAAATGCTGGGTTTTACCTTTGTCTCTTTGATTTTGACAGCAATCATTTGTTTCCTCTGCTGGATGATCTCTACCAACTCGTCACATTCTTCCATAAGTTTTGCCTCATGCATAGCAGTATTCACCTGCCAAGAAAGTCCAGAGTATTACACAGTGATTGTTGTCTTTGTCCCCTGCTGGCTCTAAAAGGTTTGGACTGACAGCTAAACATACACAACTTCTTCCATACCTCCCTCGATAAGGTCCACTCCTAGAAGAAGAGTAGAGATGATGATATTAATGATGCAAGAGCATTGAAGCACGACAGATAGGAAGCTCTCCAGGCCTCTGGTAGATCATGATGGTTAATGGAAGGCTGGGCAGAGGACAGATGAGATGGGGGCATGTTATTCCCACTGTGCCATTCCCTTTACTCCAGCACCCTGGCCTCCTGCTGCTCTTTTGGAAAGAGGTTAAGGAGATTTATTTATGTGAAGAAAGAGAAGCCTCCTCAACAGGCACAGTAGTATTATGATAACACTGAAACAACATATTTCTACTGTTCTGACAAAATGTTTTCAGATTTTGTTGTTCCTTGTAATTTTTAAATGCATAAGTGTGCACATATATTGGCACATTAAATATAAGAATGCATAGCTGGGCATAGTAACACACACCTATAACAGCTCTCTGGAAGGCTGAAGCAGGAGGATCACAAGTTTGAGCCTAGCTTGGAAAATTTAGTGAGACACTTTCAAATTTTGTTTTAAAAAGGCTAGGGGTGGCACTGGCCAAATAATTCAGGGGATTAAAGTGCCTGCAAGCTGGTGCAGGGGCCAGGAGTTTGATCCCCAGACCTGCAGTACTGGCCTTGTCCCCCAGGGCGCGCTGAGACAGCAACTGAGACTGGGTGTGGTGGCATACTCCTGTAATCCCAGCTCTCGGAAAGCTGTAAACACGCAGATCACAATGAGTCTGATCTAGTGGTGAGACCCTGAACACCCTGTAGATCCTTCCCTAACATATGGGAAAAAAAACACTACAACTCAGTAAAAATCCTGGTTTCTATCCCACCCAAGTAACAGATGTCTGTCTGTCTTACTATCATCTATTATCTATCTATCTAACTATCTATCTATCTATCTATCTATCTATCTATCTATCTATCTGTATATATGTAAGTGAGTAGTTCCTTTCATAGCTCACATTTTATTAATATTTCTTGCCTTGAAGAAAAAATTTCTTTCCAGTATCTGAGTATCTTTCCTATTTTGATATAGTAGTTATGCCAAATATTTCTACAATAATGTCAGGGTACGATTGGAGTAAAGCCACTATTCTTCATTGTCAAGGACTGACTTTTCTCCATCTCTACTACTCTTGCTGTTGATAGTAAAGAGCCTCCACAGGAGCTAAGATGAGAGCAGGGCATATTTGTGTTGCCCAGACACAAAGGGAAAGGAAAGGGCAAGAAACAAACATCTCTCAAACACATAATGCACCAAGCACCTTACTGATAAATATTCCATGTAATTATTATTGAAACTTTAAAATATAAGAACCATGTTTATTCTCATCTTACAGACAGTGAAATTGGGCCTCAGAGAATTTTTAGTGACTTACTCTAAGTCACCAATCCATTAAGTGATAAAAACCCAGAACACAAACCAAGTTCTGTCAAGTGAAACCCCTGAGTTCAGTGAGTGGGCAGACAAGTTTCAGTTCCATTTCAGCACCACATGGAGCAGTCACACAAGGGAGCACAGTCATTCGAGAAGTCTATTCAATGACCACGTGAGCAGATCTCTAGAATGCTGAAGAATAAGACAATGGGTCACTTGAGAGCATCAGGGGCTAGATGTGCTGCATTAGTGAGGGAGGGTTGCATTTGCAATTGATATTTCTCTTCAGAAGGTTCTCGTACATACTTCACCCCTCACGAAATATCTATCCATGGACTCTGCTGCCTCCTCTCTGATCCTCTAAGGTCCCTGCTGGCTAATACTTTGTTTATATTTTAACCAAATTAAAATACTCTTGCTAATGAGTGACAACCTTATTTTGCTTTATTTTTACTTTCCAGGGAAAAATGTCACATGGTAGCATCTCCATATTCTGAATGAATAGCCCCACTCTGGCCAGTTATTTATTTTTATCCAATTATACTTTAGATTTCTTTTCCCTTTCCTTAAATTGGACCTACCTTTCCAGAGCACATATCTTACCATCTTACAGAACTCCGACTCATCTGAGAATAAGAGATGAATCTAGTTCCTCCTGGGTCCTTGCTTAGAGTATCTGGAAACTTAAGACATTTATCATTTATAGGTTCTTTTTCAGACTGATGCCTGAAATCAGTGCTTTGTTACTTATAATTTTGTACCTGGAATAACCTTTACACAACACTCACTGTATGTCGGGAACTATTCTAATTAATTTAAATATATCACTTCTCCCCAAAATAATCCTGCAAGGCAGGTATCATTATTACCAGTTGACAGATGAAAAAAAAAAAACTAACTACAAAAAGATGAAATGACTTGCTCTAGGTTACACATCTAGCAGTGGCACAGACAAGATATAGATCCACATAGTCCAACTCTAGATCCACATTTTTACCATTATACATATTGCTTGTCTGGTCTAATGGAACAACATCCTTATCTTCAGTGTCTGACAATTACCTCTTTTCCATCATCCATCTGTATCATGTCATCCCTTTTCTTTGGTCATTTCAGACTCTACTAGAATGTCAGAGCTTTTGTGTTCTGTGCTTTTGCCTCAGACTATTACTTTACTAGCAAATGCACATCGTCTTTTAAACAACAAATTGCTGTTTGTCTTTTAAAGTCCTCTCAAGGATCATCATTTCCATAACTTCTCATCTGTCCGTATTTGTATTTCTACAGTACTTTATATATAATAATGCTATTCACTACCTTACATCAGAGCAATTGCATTAATCTGTCTTCACAGTTAAGCATGAGTTGTGGATGGAAGGTGCTGTGTTTTACTTGACTCTATCTTCACCATAGTGAATGACACAGAGTATATGTTAAATAAATCCTTGTTGGAGCCGGGCGTGGTGGCTCACGCCTGTAATCCCAGCACTCGGGAGGCTGAGGCAGAAGGACTGGTGCGAGTTTGAGACCAGCCTGGGCTACAAAAGTGAGCTCAAGGCCAGCCTGAACTTCATAGTGAGACTCTGTCTCAAAAAGACAAAAAATTAAATAAATAAATCCTTGTTGGGTTGAATTAATGGTCAAAACTGTATTTTACTACCTGCTAGACACGTTCACTTGGTGCATAAGTTATCCTAAGCTTTATGTAGTATATCTAACCATAAAGTTAACATTTTTTTCTCCAAATCTGTCCTCCACTTCAGGTATTATATTTCTTTTTGGCAAAGTTACTATTATAAGTTCGGTTACTCAGTACAGTAAATATTTTACTTCTACTCTGTTATCCCTCACAGAAATTAAAAACAATTCCAAACTCTGTCTCTCCTTTCCTTTTTTTTTTTTTTCTGTCTCTCCTTTTCAATCTCACTAAAATTCCTCTGGGATTAACATGAGAATATTGAAGGAACAACAAGATGGCTGAATCGCAAGCAGTGGAGACACAGCCTACCTGACAGTCACCATCCAGTTGCTGGAACACAGCAACGTAGGGAAGACAACAAGGAAGTGGGTTCCTTGGACACAAAGGACCTGAGCATAAACTGAAGCCCACAGAAAGAGTGAAGAGATAAACTTCAGCAAAGAAGGAGGTAGTCCATTGCCCTTTTCCCAAGACAGGAATCACTTTACAAGAGGAGCTCTTCAAACCGGCAGACACCACAGTGCCTTCTGGCAACCCAGAGGCCTCCATGGAGACATGCAGCAGTAGAGGGGAAGCAGTGAACATGAAGGAATGCACTAAATGGCAGTGAGAGCTGAGGGCTAAGTTGTACTACATGAGACAGCAATTTACCAGGAGCCATCTTGGAGAGGGACCAGCCAAGTTTGAACTTAGAGTGGCTTCTGGCTCTATCTAGTGCCTCCAAGCTGGGCTTTGGGTCACAGAAGATGTGCTGTAGGACTAATGAGTTTGGTCTTGGCCAGAAGGTGCAAGCTCACTGAGATTATCCCTTATCTCACCAAAAAGCTACTGCTGGTTGGCAGGGATAAATCAACATGGGTCAGGACTTTGTCTCCACATGTTGTCTACCAGTAACAAAAAAGACGTACCTGGGAGTGTACTTCTATTATCTCTCTTCTGTCTGATTTATGTTCTTGTGGGGTTTTTGTTGTTGTTTATTTCCGCCCTCGTTGTTTAATCTTGTTTTTATATGAGTATAAATGTGGTTTCTAGCCTCTTTGTGGTTGTAATTCTGTTCTGATCCTTTTTTATCTCTTCATTCTCTTTCACTTTAGCCTTCTTTACTTTCCCAAAGGTAGTGTGATTCCCTTTTGTACTCCTGCCTTATTTCTAACCTCTTCCTCTTTATTCATGTCTCTATATTCTGCCTAATTTATTTAAATTTTATTTATTATATTTTAACTTGTAAGCACTTAAATATTTTATTTATGTTTTTACTTATTTGTAGTCCTGAGGACTGAACCCAGAGACTTCATACTGAGCTACACTCTGAGTCCTTTTATTTATTTATTTATTTATTTATTTATTTATTTATTTATTTTGGCTTTTTGAGACAGGGTCTCACTGTACAGTTCAGGCTGGCTTTGAGCTCACTTTTGTAGCCCAGGCTGGTCTCGAACTCACACCGATCCTCCTGCCTCAGCCTCCCAAGTGCTGGGATTACAGGCATGAGCCACCACGCCTGGCCTGAGTCCTTTTATTATTATCATTATTATTTTATTTTGGAAAAAGGTCTTCTTAACTAAGTTGTTTGGCCTAGATTTGAACTTGCAGTCCTCCTGTTTCAACCTCCCAGAGTACTGGAATTATAGCCATATTTAATATATTTTGAAAGGAAGACACAGTTTAGGTTTCTTTCTTTCTTCCTTTCTTTTTGTTTTGAAGTTTAGAATAGAATATTTATTAGAAAAGAAAGCTTCTGTCCAAGAGGGGAAGAGAAGAGGGACTCTAGTGGGTTGCCCCACAGTCTAGGTTTCTGCAGGAGAAGTGTTACATCAGGGGCAGGCAACCTCCTGGAGCCTTTCAAGCTAGCTTTCTACTACTAACCATAGATTACAGTATAATGCTACAACACTACTCAACATGGGATAAGGCTATGTGCTTCAGAAAGCACTCAAAATAAAATGTAAATTTTAATCCCTGAGGGAAAAATTGTCATATTAAGGACTTGTATACTCCATATGATTTTCTGCTTTGTTTTAGATTTTATTATATAACCACAAGTCTACTTCATTCAGTTAATGATGACAAATTAAAAGTTAGTTCAGCTTGCCATTTTTTTCGGCTGAGTTTTATGATATTGTCACTGCTGATGATACCACTACATTCTATAGTGATATAACTGTTCTAAAACAGGTATTCTTTCTAATACTTCAAAACTGAGATTCATCAAGGGTCACAAAAAGTACTGTGGCTGTGCCAAAGAACCAGAGGCTGGACCAGATAGGCAATAACTTCTCATTCGCAACACGTTGAAGAGGAAGGATCTTGCAAGAGACAATAATCAGGTACACCTGAAAGACACCTCAGAGAAGTCTTCATTCACTAAGCGTTATAAGTATTAGCAATAAAGCAACCCACCCTAGACAACTTACAAGCACCCCAGGAATCAAACTAAAAAAGAGAAGAAAATAAGACACTTAAACAAGATGTAACTCCAGATATCCAGTTTAGTAAAGGCAAGCTCAGAGGGCAATAAAGTAGGACAATACAAAAGCCAACCACCTGGTTTCTCTGAAGTGCTAAAAATGAAACAATTGAATGAAGATTTATAAAAAAGAAATAATTTCTCAGATAACTTCAGAGATAGTATCCACGATGAAAACCATGCTTAATGATGCTAGGGCAGATACAGACAAAAACAACCGAGAAGCTTAAGAAAATTATGAAAGTCTCATGGAGTACTGGAATTATAGATACATTTAATATATCTTGAAAGTAAGGCACAGTTTTTGCATTGGCTTAATAGATTAAGCCAATGTGAGGAGAAGATCTCAGATATAGAAGACAGACTTGCAGTTAGCAATCAATAGCAAGGCATCATAAGAAGTGAATATAGCAGCTGCTAGATGAGGCAAAAAAAGAATAAAGATAGGTTCAGGTCAATGAAAAAGCAGAAGATAGCACAAATGATATTAAAGAAACTGCTCACAGATTTCATGGCAGAAAACTTCCCTGAAAGAGTAGAGGCTTTTGACATAGACTGTGGTGAGCCATATAGAACTGCAATTAGCCATAATAAAAAATTTCTACAGCTAGGCATATGATAGTCAAGATTCTCCAAATTTAATGCAAAAATAGAATCTTAAAAGCTGTTAGGAAAAAGGAACAAAACACCTATAAAGGAAAGCCCATCAGAATCACAGATGAATTCCCAGCTCAAATTCTCACCTCATGTCTCCAACAGAGGAGAATGAAGTATTTCAAGTTCTAAAGAATAAGAAGCTTCAATACAGATTGATGTACCCAGCAAAAGTATTTCTCAAAACTGATGGGGAAATAAGATACTTCCTTAACAAAGAACATCTGAGGAAATTTATGACTACCAAACCAGCTCTCCAAAATATTTTGAAGGGCATTCTAGAAAGAGATAACAAGGACTACACTCCGTAAACTGAACAGAAAGAATTCAACAGGCAAGGCAAACAATTAAACAGAGGGAGAGAGGGAAAAAAAGAAGGAACCAGAAGCAGGAAACTAACATAACAAGGATATATCAATACACATCACTGATAACCATCCATGTTAATAGTCTCCATACACCATCCAAAGACATAGACTGGCAGAATGGATCAAGAAGAAAGATCCAGTAATATGCTGCACACAAGAAACATACTGAATTCAAAAAATTCATAGATTGGACTGGCCAAATAGTTCAGTGGATTAAAGTACCTACAAGCACACGCAGGGGCCAGGGGTGCCATCCCTGTGCCTGATGTGCTGGCCCCAACCCTGGGGCATGCTGAGACAGCAACTGAGACTGGGTGTGGTGGCATGAGCCATAGTCCCAGCTCTTCGGAGGCTGTAAACTGGCAGATCACTTCGAGTCCCATCTAGAAGTGAGACCCTGAATACCCTGTAGACCCTTCTCTAAAATATAAAAAAAGGAAGAAAGGAAAAAAAATTCATAGACTGAAAGTCAAGGGTTGAAAAACAATACATCATGCAACAACATCCCCTCACCCCAAGAAAAGCAGAAATATTTTATTTGTAGACAAAGTGAATTTCAAGCCAAGACTGATTAACAGAGATAAAGAAGGCCACTACATCCTTTCAAAAGGAACAACCCACGAAGAAGAGAAAGCAATCATAAATGTACATGCAACAAAGATCAGTGCCCCCAACTATATAAAACAAATATTAATGGGTTTGAAAAATCAAATAAGCACTGATGCTATTATATTTAGTGATCTCAATAGGCTATTGCTAGAAAAGGACAGACTAATTTTTTTTGGCCTTTTTGAGACAGGGTCTTGCTATGTAGTTCAGGCTGGTCTTGAACTGACTTTTGTAGCCCAGGCTGGTCTTGAACTTGCACTGATCCTCCTGCCTCAGCCTCCTAAGTGCTGGGATCACAGCCGTGTGCCACCACACCTGGCTTAAGACAGACTAACTAGACAAAAACTTTAACAATAAAATGTTAGAATCAAACCAACCTTTTCAACAAACGGGCTTAGCAAATGTCTATAAAAGCAAGTTGAGACCATATTCATAAGTGCAGTAAACCACATGCTCATATGCAAACACTGTATTATCTCCCTAGTGTGAAAAACTAAAAGAGTAAATAAGATCCAAAATGTACACTAGGTATTGTAAAATGTGAACAATCTTCAAAAGGAAAGAGAAACTGGGATGAGGGAATGAACAAAAGGAAGGGAAAAGCAAAATATATCCACCTGAGTAGCTCAGAAAGAAGAGTGACTGTCTCTATTTTGACTGAGCCTGACCATATTTCCATGTTTTGATATGTAAGAGCTGGGTAGGACTTCTGTTTATCCTTACAATTGGCCTTAAGCAATGTATATGGGTCTAGCTGAGGTGCTGGTGATAGTCTTTGATGGTGACATGTATTTCCATGATAACCTACACCGGCTGCTCTTTCATGTGAGCCAGCTCAAGACATGAGGAAGAGCCAATGCTCTGTGCTGCCAGTTGGGAATGAGCCTAGAGACAGAGGCTATGACTTCCTGGGGCTTGAAAGACTGCATCAAAGCTGAAGCACCAGACTGTGCAAAACAATAGATACTATCTCAGTAGTATTAGGCAAATTGCTTTCTCTGCATATCCTCTCTACAAATGGCAGAGGTAACTGTAGGCCCCCGACCTAGCTCAGCTCACAGTACTCACCTACCTCCCACAATTCTCAATTGTTCCTCTTCAAGCCACTCCTCCACTGAATAAAACTGGATGAGGCTCTGGGTCAGTCTCTTTGTTCAGAAATCCATCTTCCTGGCTGAACTTAGCGCCCCATGGCTCCCCAATCATTATAAATATGCTTTAGTGTCTTTACTTTCACTGTGGGTTGTGTTGGGAGTGGTAGATTAGAATTAACTTGATGGGATTACAATAACATATCTTTGGGATTACAAATACTGACTTCTTGGACTGAGACAAGAACCTGGAAGGTATAAATATATATATATGTTTTACTAATTTCTCTGTTTCTCTTAGTTCATTGAAAATAAAGTTGTGTGATAATAAATATTGTTTGGACAATTAAATGCTGATATCTTGTACACTGAGAAACTAATTTAAAGATAACAATACAAATATATTGATCATTGTTATACTCCTATTGTCTAGTTTTGAAATTTGGTTTTATATTTTCTCTTAAAATAAAAAAATGAGGATCTGATCCAATAAACCAACAAATTGAGGTGCTTACCACTTTTTTAAACTGTTATTGCAAAAATCTCTTCGATCTCCGTATTCTAGAATCTTTCCTTTGCCATCTATCCACATAATCCTTCCTCCATGCTAAAGCCAGGAAAATCATTACTGTGTTCATAGTCAAATAAGTATTAAGCATCCTTCTGTGCGATGTTGTGCTAAGGCTCTGCCCTCAGTGAGCCAGCAATCTAGTTAGGGAAACACCATATTTGTGTAAAATAAACCAGTCAAAGTAGCATAAGCTAAATAATGAGTGATGCATGCAATAACCAAAAATTACAAAGCAAAGATCACACTTTCAATGTGGAAGTGAGGAAATAATATGTGAACAAAATTGAACTCAGATTGAACCCTAAAAGTGGAATAAAGTTTAGATTTTTAAAGTCAAGTTATGGGAGATTTCAAACCAAACTATAAGGGTTAAATATGATACAATATTAGCAGATTTTATTCTTTACACAATATGATATCTTTGAAAACATTTTTGAGGGAAGGGAATGGAAATTGGTGGGAGGATGCCTATAATTTACTTTTTAAAGAAGAAGAGTGTGAGCCGGGCGTGGTGGCTCACGCCTGTAATCCCAGCACTCGGGAGGCAGAGCCAGGAAGATTGGTGCAAGTTCGAGACCAGCCTGGGCTGCAAAAGTGAGCTCAAGGCCAGCCTCAACTGCACAGCGAGAACCTGTCTCAAAAAGACAAAAAAAAAAAAAAAAAAAAAAAAAAAAAAAAAAAAAAAAAAAAAAAAAAAAAAAAAAAAAGAAGAAGAAGAAGAGTGGAGCTGATTTGATTGGAGTAATGCTACAATAGAAGACACAAGTTAGGACACTGTTGTGATATGAAAAAGGCCTAGTCAAGGCAAATAACAGGAATAGAAAAGGTCAAATATAAGTAATGGCCCTTTACACAAAAATCTTCAGTTAGACAGCAAGTCCCATGGAGAAAGATTTTACACTACTTTGTTCTCCCAGTGTACTTGACATGATGCCTTGTACACAGTGAACACTTATCAAACATTTACTAATTCTTTATCACAGTAAATCATGAAAATAAAAATGTCAGACATTAGAAAATATATTCTGGGAAATGTAGTTTGTAGAGAAAATGTAGGCTGAAGTGTGGAAACTACAGTGGGGTTTCCAGGACAGTCTCACGGAAGGTAAAACAATTAGGCACAACTAGTAGAGTGGAAAATTTGGTTAAGGAGGCAAAATTCCAAACTAAAAGTAGAACGGCAATATTAAAATCCTTTCCATGTCAAGAAGCAGCCCAAAAGAGTAGGATCTTTACGTGTTTTCTGAACACGAAATACTCCAAGGAAAAACTGTCTTCATGATGTGAATAAAGCAACTCAAATGGCTTGGAATGCACTTGAAAGCTCTGATGTTCTAGCTGCAGTTTTGTCTGGAAACGCAGTAATGTGTTTCACTTGCATATTAATCCTTGGCTGACAATAACTGGGTTTATCTTTTAAGTGTCCTAAGTTGGTTGGTTGGTTTGTGGAAGACCCCATTTTCTTTATTTGATCTTTGCTCTTTGTTTAGGATCGGTGGGTTTGACTAATACCTGTATACCTGTGGAAAAATTTATTCTCCTTATAATACCATTAGGGTAATGCTGACAACCTACATGTGTGACTCCACCCACCTCAATAAGACCTTTGGGAAACATATGATGTCTAAGGTTAACAGTCTCAGCTTCAACCTTCCGTGGTCTAAGTGATTGCTAGATACAGACATTCATCTTTGCCCAGTCTCCAAGTGCTCCTCTGCAAAATACTCTCCTACTTTCTTTTCTCAGCCAGTAAAAATTTGACATGCACATTTTTCCAACTGCGTATCCCACTTTATTTCTTAAGGTTTTTTCCTACTTTGCAGACAAAGGATTACAAAGAAGACCCTGTCTTCCCAAATTTTCACCTTTTCCTAGTACAAATACAGAAGTCCTTTAATGGAAGGGTCTCACTGCTGGCAGTACAAAAAATATACATAAATATATAGGAGTTTGCAAATGCCTCACATGACAAAAAGTTATGCTGGTATCTGTTTTGATGCTGCATTGCAATGTCTATGGCCTAGATATTTCTATACTCAAATACTTTGAATAGTTTTGAGGAAGTCACTGCTCTGCTTTTCTATAGGTATTTTATCCTCAGTATAGAGTTCATCAGTCTTCTGTCCAATACACATTCATGGAAGACTTCCCACTAATACCCTTCCATTAGCTCAGTCACATGAGTTAGTGCTCTAGTGTGCTAAACAGGAGTTCAGAAGACAGTGAGACCTCCTGTGTGAGTCAGCAATGTATGTGAAGTTATGGATGATCCTATGTGTTCACGCTTGAGTTCAATTTATTTACATAGCAATACAATCACTTGTTTTTTCTTTACCTAAATTTTATTCATTTTAATGAAAAAGAAATAAGAATGAGACAGTTTCAAAACAGTTGGTAGGACAGCCACAATAATATAATTAATGCATATTGTTGTCTTCATGTAGTTGTTCCATTTCAGTTTCTTTCACTCTATCCAGTCAATGCCAAACTCGGTTATTCCTTGAAATCG